>CAUYLG010018798.1:0-44490 GCA_963573385.1 Cacajao melanocephalus
AGGCACAGACTGGCAAATTGGATAAAAAGTCAAGAACCTTCAGTGTGCTGTATTTAGGAAACCCATCTCACTTGCAAGGACACACATAGGCTCAAAATAAAGGGATGGAGAAAGATTTATCAAGCAAATGGAGAGCAAAAAAAAAAAAAAAAAAAAAAAGCAGAATTTTCAATCCTATTCAATCATAAAATGGACTTTACACCAAAAAAGATCAAAAGAGACAAAGAGGGCATTACATAATGGTAAAGGGATCAATGCATCAATAGAGCTAACGATCCTAAATATATACGCACCCAATACAGGAGTACCCAGATACATAAAGCAAGTTCTAGAAGACCAGCAAAGAGACTTAACTCCCACACAATAACAGTGGGAGGTTTTAACACTCCACTGTCAATATTAGATCAACGAGACAGAAAATTAACAAGGATATCCGGGACTTGAACTCAGATCGGGACCAAGTGGACCTAATAGACATCTAGAGAAATCTCTGCCTCAGATCCACAGAATATACATTCTACTCAGCACCGGATTGGTCCTACTCTAAAATTGACCACATAAGGAAGTAAATCACTGCTCAGCAAATGCAAAAGAACGGAAATCATAACAAACACTCTCTTGAGACCATAGGGCAATCAAATTAGAACTCAGAACTAAGAAACTAACTCATAACTGCACAGCTTCATGGAAACTGAACAACTGGCTCCTGATTGTCGACTGGCTAAACCATGAATTGAAGGCAGAAATAAAGATGTTCTTTGAAACCAACGAGAATGAAGACACAATGTACCAGAATCTCTGGGACACATTTAAAGCAGTGTCTAGATGGAAATTTACAGCAATAAATGCCCACATGAGAAGAGAGGAAAGATCTAAAATCGACACCCTATCATCAAAATTGAAAGAGCTAGAGGAGCAAGATTAAAAAAACTCAAACGCTGGAAGAAGACAAGAAATAACTAAGATCAGAGCAGAACTGAAGGAGATCAAGACACAAAAATCCCTTCAAAAACTCAATAAATCCAGGAGCTGGTTTTTTGAAAAGATCTACAAAATAGACTGACCACTAGCCATATTAATAAAAAAGAAAACGGAGAAGAATCAAATAGATGCAATAAAAAATGATAAAGGGGTATCACCACTGATTCCACAGAAATACAAACTACAATCAGAGATTACTACAAACAACTGTATGCACATAAACCAGTAAACCTGGTAGAAATGGATAAATTCCTGGATACTTGCACCCTCCCAAGCATAAACTAGGAAGAAGTTGAAACCTTGAATAGACCAATAACAAGGGCTGAAGTTGAGGCAGCAATTAATAACCTACCAACCAAAAAAAGTCCAGGTGCAGATGGATTCACAGCTGAATTCTACCAGAGGTACAAAAAGGAGCTGGTACCATTCCTTCTGAAACTATTCCAAACAATCCAAAAAGAGGGAATCCTTCTCAAATCATTGTATGAGACCAGCATCATCCTGATACCAAAACCCAGCAGAGACTCAACAAAAAAATAAAACTTCAGGACATCTCCATGATGAACATAGATGCAAAAATCTTCAATAAAATACTGGCAAAACAATTGCAACAGCACATCAAAAAGCTTATCCATCACGATCAAGTAGGCTTCATTCCAGGGATGCAAGGCTGGTTCAACATACACAAGTATATAAACATAATCCACCACATAAACAGAACCAAAGACAAAAACCACATGATTATCTCAGTAGATGCAGAGAAAGCCTTCGACAGAATTCAACAGCCCTTTATGCTAAAACTCTCAATAAACTAGGTATCGAAGGAACATATCTCAAAACAATAAAAGCTGTTTATGACAAACCTACAGCCAATATCATACTAAATGGGCAAAAACTGGAAGCATTCCCTTTGAAATCTGGCACTAGACAAGGATGCCCTCTCTCACCACTCCTATTCAATATAGTATTGGAAGTTCTAGCCAGAACAATTGGGCAAGAAAAAAAAAGGCTATTCAAGTAGGAAGAGAGGAAGTCAAATTGTCTCTATTTGCAGACATGATTGTATATTTAAAAGACCCTATCATCTCAGCCCAAAATCTCTTTAAACTGATAAGCAACTTTAGCAAAGTCTCAGGATACAAAATCAGCATGGAAAAATCACAAGCATTTCTATACACCAATAACAAACAGAGAGCCAGATCATGAGCAAACTCACATTCACAATTGCTACAAGGAGAATAAAATACCTAGGAATACAACTAACAAAGGATGTAAAGGACCTCTTCAAGGAGAACTACAAACCACTGCTTAAGGAAATAAGAGAGGACACAAACAAATGGAGAAACATCCCATGCTCATGGTTAGGAAGAATCAGTATAGTGAAAATGGCCATACTGCGCAAAGTAATTTATAGATTCAACGCTCTTCCCATCTAGATACCAGTGATCTTCTTCACAGAACTGGAAAAAACCACCTTAAACCTCATATGGAACCAAAAGAGAGCCCACATAGCCAAGACAATCCTAAGCAAAAAGAACAAAGCTGGAGGCATCACACTATCTGATTTCAAATTGTACTACAAGGCTACAGTAATCAAAACAGCATGGAACTGGTACCAAAACAGAGACAGAGACCAATGGAACAGAACAGAGGCCCTGGAGGCAACGCCACACATCTACAACCATCTGATCTTTGACAAACCTGACAAAAACAAGCAATGGGGAAAGGACTTTCTGTTTAATAAATGGTTTTGGGAAAACTGGCTAGCCATGTGCAGAAAGCAGAAACTGGACCCCTTCCTGACACCTTACACTAAAATTAACTCCAGATGGATTGAAGACTTCAACATAAGACCTAACACCATAAAAACTCTAGAAGAAAACCTAGGCAAAACCATTAAGGACATAGGCATAGGCAAGGACTTCATGATTAAAACACCAAAAGCATTGGCAACAAAAGCCAAAATAGACAAATGGGACATAATTAAACTCCAGAGCTTCTGTACAGCCAATGAAACAATCATTAGAGTGAACCAGCAACCAATAGAAAGGGAAAAAATTTTTGCAATCTACTCATCTGACAAAGGGCTAATATCCAGAATCTACAAAGAACTAAAACAGATTTACAAGAAAAACAAACAAACCTATCCAAAAGTGGGAGAAGGATATGAACAGACACTTTTCAAAAGAAGATATATATGAGGCCAACAAACATATGAAAAAATGTTCATCATCACTGATCATTAGAGAAATGCAAATCAAAACCACATTGAGATACCGTCTCATACCAGTTAGAATGGCGATCATTAAAAAATCTGGAGACAACAGATGCTGGAGAGGATGTGGAGAAATAGGAACAGTTTTACACTGTTGGTGGGAGTGTAAACTAGTTCAACCATTGTGGCAGACAGTGTGGCACTTCCTCAATGACCTAGAAATAGAAATTCCATTTGACCCAGCAATCCCATTACTGGGTATATACCCAGAGGGTTATAAATCATTTTATTATAAGGACACATGCACACATGTTCATAGTGGCACTGTTTACAATAGCAAAGACCTGGAACCAACCCAAATGCCCATCAACGATAGACTTGGCAAGGAAAATGTGGCAGATATACACCATGGAATACTATGCAGCCATAAAAATGATGAGTTTGTGTCCTTTGTAGGGATATGGATGAATCTGGAAACCAACATTCTCAGCAAACTGACACAAGAACAGAACATCAAACACCGCATATTCTCACTCATAGGTGGGTGTTGAACAGTGAGAACACATGGAAACAGGGAGGGGAGCATCACACACTGGGGTCTGTTGGTGGGTGGAGAGGTCGGGGAGGTATAACGGGAAGAAATGCCAGATGTAGGTGATGGGGCGGATGGAGGCAGCAAACCACATTGCCTTGTGTGTACCTATGCAACAATCCTGCACGATCTGCATATGTACCCCAGATCCTAAAGTACAATTAAAAAAAAAAGAAAATTATAAATTTACAGAGGAAAAAAGGCACCTTTCTTTAATATGAGAAAGAACTTCTGGAATCTTCCAGTTTGTCATCCTCTAGTAGTACTAGTTCCCTTTGAATGAGGAATATTTTGGCATACATAAAAATGCTCCCCAAATACTAAGATATATCATTACCTTGTCTGTAGATATAAACAAATGTGAAATTGTTTGAGAAAATGAGAGTCTGGGAGCCTTAGATGGGTAGGAGGGGAACAGATATTGTAGTCAGCTTGTTGGACCTCTGAGGTTACGAAGGAAGTAAAAGAGTGAGAGGGAAGAAGAGTGATTATTAAGAAATAATAACTTGTCAAGATTTGTTGGGGCTTCCTTGAGTTAGCCCAATCACTATGCCTCTATGTATATCATTTTGTACCTGTGCAAATATACTTATAGGGTGAATTACCAGGAGTGGAGCTGCATGGTCAAAGTGTATGTGCATTCTTAGTTTCAATTTTGATAGTTATCGCTAAATTGCTAGCAATAAAGTTTGTACCAATTTACACTTCTATGGGAAATGTAACCATAACATTTATAGATTTTAAAAAATTCATTGTCTTTTGACATCCCATGTTATGGACAAGAATTATGATGTCAGTAAAATTCTCATTTCTTGGCAAGTAATGTTTTCGTTACTGCTCAGGAAGTTTTTATTGTTGTTCAGAAATTTTACCAGTTCTCATCTATGTTTATGTCCTTTGATTATTACCATTTGACACTTGCTGGATTTTACAACCTGAAGAGTCATCTCTCCTCAGCTCAGTAAACATTTTCTCTTTTGTTTCTTTAATTATTCCCTCAAGTCTATTTTCTCTGTTCTCTCCCTCTGAAGCCCCAGTAAATATGGTACTAGAACCACTGAATTGAATCTGCATGCTTTTAGTTTTGGTCTCCTCCTCTTATCCTTCTACATTGTACTCTGGGAGACTCCCTGGATTTAATTTACTGTTTTTAATTATAACCTCAGCCCATCCATTGGGTTTTGTAAAAGTGGCCATGGAGTTTTACATTTTTAACAACTCTCTTGATTCTTATTCAGAGAAGCCTGTTGTTTGTAAATGGATAAACCTTGCCAAAAATGTATTTAAAAATTCCTTCTATTTTCTGTACTGACACTGTTCCTTGTGAAGTTAATTTTTCTGTTTTTTGGGTTTGGTGGTCTTCTTTCATTCTGTTGATTTTCCTCAAATATTTGAGTATTCTTGGTTGTCTGTCTAAATTTATAGTTGCTGGGCTAGATTGATCCCAGTTAGCTAGTTGAAGCATATTTCTTACATCCAAGGAAATAATTTCTATTTTGGGGGGACAATGGTTATATATTTTGATGACAGGGATCCTGAATCCAACACTTACATGGGGGAGGCAGAAGTTACATGGCTAGATTCCCTTGGGTGTGGGACATTCCCTTCTTCCCTCATGATGGCCTTACATGACCTGAGGTGCTGTCCTACTTCACCCAGCCGAAAGGATACTCTGAGGGTACCTGGTAGAACTCCCAGATTTGTGTGTAGAGTTGTTCTGAATGCCATAATCCACATAGCAAATGCCACAGCCATGATTCTGTGGTTAGAGGATCAGTCCAACTCTTGTCTATTCCTTTAATCAGTCACTTGATTATCTACTCACCCTCTGTTCCTTTTCTCAGCTCCAGTGGCTTCTGATATTGGGATTATTTGAGGCTTCTGGGAAAATTCACATTTTTCCCCTTTGTCTTGAGAGCTTTACAGGTGCCTCAGCAGTATTGTGTTTTCCTGTCAATTTGAGTTGCTTCATGTCTTTAAGGATGTTCTCATTGTTCTGGTCTTCTGATGATACCCTTCTCAGCTTCTAGCACTAATATAGATTTATTTGCATTTTTGTATTTTCTTCTTGAATTTTTAATAGTGTTGGAGGACAGAGGAGTGTGTGGTTGTGTGTTCTCTACTACTATTGAAATAATTGTTTTTTAAAAGTTTGTAGCCATTTTAAGACAAATCTAATATTTTTAAAGCCAGTCTGTCTCTCTTTGTAAATTTCTGAGGTAATTAAAATTCTTCTTTAGATTACCCCTGAATATAAATTGAAATCAGTAATTGTGAAATTGATAATTATACAGAAGAGCGGCAGTGTCAGAATTTTGCCAAGATCTTTTCCTTTCACTTTCCATAATCTAATTATCATCACTTAGATTCTCATTTCATAGTTGAAATGCTAAAATTGGGGGAATAATGTCTGCTATAGTTTCAAAGCATAATTTATGGGGAAAACCAACTTATTTGCTATTCATTACTTTTAATTTCTGTAAGAACTTGTTATTTATCACCTACCACAATTTATACTGGAATAAAACAAAACCATAGACCTTCTAATTCATATTGTCTTATGATAATATATTGATCCAAGATTATTAAAAAGCCCTATACCGTTTTAAGGAATTGCCCCAGTTTTTTTTTGTAAAGAGGCAAAATTTTTTAAATCTATGAGAGATGCTAAAATTATGATTGATTCTTATGCTTTTAAAATCTCTAATCTTTTTTCTCATTTTGAACTCAAAAAACATAATGACTTTTTTCAGTGGAGATGTAGGAACATTCATATTTATTTAGCTGGAGAGGGAAGATCATGAATTTGAAATTTCAAAGCCATTTCTTAGTCAAAGGGGAATGGAATTTTAGAGTCAAAAGGCATCTAATAGCTTTGTGATAATGTGTGAAGAGCAGAGACTGAAGTCAGAAGCCCTAAGGTCGGGTTCTCAATTTCTACTTTCTAGCTGCGTGATCCAAATCAAATTACATAAATTCTTTAAACTATATTTCTTCATCTGTGAAAGAAAGATAATCCCTGTGCTGTTAATTTTATTGCTTTATTGTAAGGATCAAATAAGACAGTAAACAAAAAGTATATTGGGAGTTGTGAGTTGCTGTTCAAATGTGCACAGATGATTTTTCTAAGAAGTGAAAAAGAAACTTCTGTTCATTAGAGTATTTGCCTAATTTCATCAGTTAATGAGTTGTAGAGCTAGATCTCCTAAATCAATCTGATAATCTTTCAATTGGAGTGTAACTTTCAAAAACTGTTCATCTGCTTAGTTGGATATGCAGAGAACTTACTGGAACTCTAAAGTTATGCCACTCTTCATAAAGACAAACTTCTGGATCTTAGTAATGTCTTCCTGGATGAGAGGAAACAATTGGTTTATTTTGACTTACCTTGTTTTCTCTATAGTGCTTGGATAAATACCTAAAGCTGGTTCTGTTTTTACTAGTTGTTCTATGATAAAAATCTCCCTGATTTATACTTTGAGTGGTATTTTTCTTAATAAAATTAGCCTCTTATCATAACTTTGCAGCATGCTGCTTCTATGGACTTTTAATAATTTGGAGTCAAGTATTCCATAACTGGCTTTTGTTTCTTATTTAATAAACTATATAGAATTCCCTACCCACATTTTTCTTTGCAAAATGACTGTGAAATTTTTGATTATTTAGTTTCCTTTTATAGCTACTTCTACAAAGTATGCTTCTACAAACAGCTGGAGGATGACTTTCTGCTTTAGTCTAAGGTCGTCTGGAACAAAGTGGTCCCAATTCTCTTCTAGAATTCTCAAGATAATTAAAAGGAAGCTGAGTGCTTCATGTTTAATATAGTCATTTAAGTTTATTAAGCAAAAGATCCAGGATTGGAAATTGAATGTTCAGGTTGATGTTACAATTAATGGAAACTTACAATATTGCTCACTTAAGCAGATGTGGGAAAACAGGCAATAAGTTGTTTCAAAGAGGGAAAAATAAAGATTCATTTTCAGCCAGAGAGAAGAAAGGGACAAGAATATATGAAAACTTTACAGTCACTTCATGTAACATTTAGAAGGTATTAGAAAGTATAGAAGGTGTTAAGAATACACCAGAATTTGTGGAAAGAACAACCAATTTTCTTCTGAAACATACTTTCCCATGGGTCTATTTTCATTCTTAAGGAGAACACTTGGCATGCAATCAATTTGGATAGCTACTTACTATCAGGAAGAAAAACTGAATTTTAAAAATAAATTTAACATTTTAGATTAGTTTTACATTTATAGGAAGGTTGAAACCATGGCATAGAGGTATCCCACATCTACTTTCTCATATTGTTACTATCTTACATTGGTTTGGTACACTTTTCACAACTAATGAACCAGTGTTGATATATTAATATTACCTGAAGCCCATACTAAATTCAGATTTAGTTAGGCTTTTGTTTTTGTTTTAAATCGAATGTCCTTTATCTGTTCCAGGTTTCTATCCAGGATACCACATTATAGTTAGTCATCATGTCTCTAACCTGTGATGTGTCTCTGACTTCCCTTGATTTTGGTGACCTTGACAGTTTGAGGAGGACTTGTCAGGTATTTCGTAAACGTTGCTCGTTGGGATTTGTATGATGGGTAAGCTAGGGTTATAGGTTCTTGGAGAGAAGACCACAGAGGTGAAGTGCCATTTTCCTATCAAGAGTACGTATAATCAAGCCCACTTATGGCACTTGATGTTTACTTTGATCGCCTGAGGTAGTGCTTGTCAGGTTTCTCAACTGTAAAGTGACTCTCCTCCCACCCCTCTCATAGTCTACTCTTTGGAAGCAAGTCACTGTCTGAAGCCCACATTTGTGGGTTGGGAAGGAAAGATCTAGTTTTAACAATAATAAAAACCTTCTCATTGCAAACATTCTCATCTTTAAATGATCAATACTATGATTACATTTAGCAAGCTCATTTGACTGGTAAACCTAGAGGTGTGTTTTGTAGTTAACCTCTTGGAAGGCAAATTGAGTGGCTATATTTCCCCACACAGAATTGTCCTTTAGGGCAGTTTTCTTTTAGTCCATAGGAGATAGCCAGAATTGCCGACTCTGAAAACTGTCTACCACTGCTACCACTTCTCTGACATATTTCAGGTCCTACCTGTACTTGAGTCAGGTTAGAAGAGTGGCTTTCAGACTTAAGCAAGCATCCAAATCACCTGAAGGGCTTGTTAAAACACTGATTCAGGGCTCCACCCCAGTTTCTAACTCAGTAGGCCTATAGTGATGCCTGAGAATTTTCATTTTTAACATAATCTCATGTAATGCTGATGCTGGGGACTGCACTTTGAGAACCACTGGGTTAAACCATAGAGAGTCGGAACACCTGAGCTACATTATTTCAATCCTCTGCTGAGCTTTTCTGTGAAGCAGTTGATGTAGGCTCTGTTCTTTGAGGAAGAGAGTGGTATAAATGTTGCCTTGGCCTCTAGTCAGCAGATAGTCTGACATGACTTTTGACTTTTTTTTAATTGCTATTTCTTTATTCTGTGACACGATGCCCCCTGCTCCGATTTATTCAATTTATTTTTGTATATGTACTGTACATAGGTAGCATATAATTCTTTTTGGAAATTAATAATATCAATACGTTAAGCATGTATTCCTTTAATTTTTGCACCTACTATGAGAGTTACATCTACTACTCTTCCTATTTTAGAAAAGAGGAGATGGAGAAACGGATTAATTTTTTTCCTAAAGGTAATGCAACTATGAAATAGTAGACTAGGGCCTGACACCTATGATTCTTACTCCCAGCTGGTGCCTCTCAGTTCTGAACTTATGAAGAAGAGGCCATGTAGTGTAGTAGAATTAACCCAGGTGGCCATTTGCTGGATATATCACTGGAACATGGCATTTAACTTCTTCTAGACTCAGCTTCCTCATTCCCCAAATGGTGGATATTAATACTTTCCTTATAGAGATGTAAGTATTGAAGAAAATCATGTCTATAAATTACTTAGTGAAATGCCATGTTCATGGGAGTACTCAATAAGTACCTTTCTAAACCACTTTCTGATGTATTGGTTTTTAAAATTATGTAATGAATAGTGCCTGAATCAATAAGAACATTCTATTTGTAAAGGAATAAATTAGGAGTGAAGAAAATATTGCTAACTTTACTCATATTGGTACTGAAGTTTTCATTGATACTTAAAATTCTCTTTTGTTGAGTTCTTTGTTATTATATATAGATTTTTTTAAAAAAATAATGTTTAAAAGGCTAATGTGGCAATTTAGAAACAATACATAACTTATATACAGGATGATCACTTTATCTTTGGATAAAATCATTTCAGTGCTTCAGGAACATACATGGAGTTTGTGTTCCTGAGAAGTGTGGGTTGGAGAATTGGTATAGTATGCCAGACTATGAAGTCTTTGATCTGCTACCAATTTTTGAAGTTGTGTAGTCAAACTTCCAATTATCTGCCTTGTGGTTTTGTGTAAAATTGTGCCTATAGAATTCTTTGTGTTTACCTTTACCTCTTTTTTTTAAAAAAGCCCCATGTACTGAATAACAAAATATATTACATTTTATTACCTAATAAGTATGTTCCTGTTTATTATCTCATCCAAGCTGCAAAACAATCCCTCTATTTTCTCCTATTGAGTTGTGTTTTTCCCTTCTTTTTCTGGTAATTACTTTGCTTATGTTCTAGCTCGACTTTCGTTTATGTTTCTAAAATCAGGTGAGTTTTGAGATGTACAGATTTTGTTCTTACTGGTCCTTGATATCAGCCTGAGCGTATGATCTGATGTTAGAAGAAATCAAGCAGAGGCTAGAATGGCAAGTACAGTAAATGATGTCCTAATGGGAATCTGGTCTGTCTAGCATGAGATAAATTCCCTTTAATGTAATGTTTGAGAGGCTGATATCTAAGGAATTGGATCTTACTACAATAATTCAAGTGACAAAAGGAAGCAGTCCAAGGTAAAATATCATTTTTAAAAGGTCTGTATTCCCCGATTGTCTACATGTCTGCTCTGTTCTGTCAGTATAAGCAATCCAGAATCAACTAATGATGTTCAGTGTTCTTGTGCCTGTTTGTAAATTGGACAGTTGCATTCATCATTCCTTATCATTCCTTCTTGATTGGGAGAACTGGCTCATTTCATTGCTAAAAATTCCCAGAGATTAAAATGCTGTCTGTTTTTTTGCTTAGGCTCTTATCTGAAAACATTTTCTTGAAGTTTTGATAGTTGCACAAAAACCAGTAGTATAGTAGAAAGAACATAAGCTTTGGAGGCGGATGACTAGCTTTGAATCGCTGAGCAAGTTACATGCATTCTCTAGGTCCACTTCCACATACATAAAACGTATATATACTAGTACCTCTTTGGCCAGATTGTGGTAAGTGTTCAATGAACAATATACATGCAGAGCCTGTGGTGGTGTTAGGGACATATTAGGATCTCAAAAATATTAATTTGAATTCCTTGGTAGTAATGTGTATTAAATGCCTTTGGTTCTACATGAAAATGCCTCAAAGAAGAATGACTTGCAGAATTTTCAACCTGAAGGAAATGGGAGAATGGAAATAAGTGCTCTTAGAAGAGTCAAAACATCTCGCCCCTTGCCATCATTCAGAAGTGACAAATGTCATTAAATGATAAACTGATAGGTACATTTCCCTTCATAGAAATTATACTATCTAGAGGATTTCTAATAGCCTGAAGTCCAGTTGACACTCTCTGACTAATATTTAAAATAAATAATAGACAACAAAATTAATAGCTGGCATTTTAAGTGCTGTAGCTTGTCACCAAATACCATAGCTCCCTAAACCATTAGCTGCCACCTCATGTAATTGGTAGAAGAGTACTGTACTATACCCAATATTGCTAAAATGTTCTATAATACCCACAGACAATTCTGTGGCCTATTTTTGGTGCTCCATTTAACTGTTTGCCAAATTTGAGTTACTGGGGTTTGAACTATTCAAATACTACCTCATGCTACCTTTCAGATTGATCATAATTACATTAATTGATAGTAATTTCCCCATCCCCAAATTTTGGAGAGTAATTTAGTCTTGGTAAGATTTCTGAAGCCACTAAGGTGCCACTACCTGAAGACTTCTTAATGCACTACAGTGACATAAAGAATGCATGATAAACTTTGAGTTTGAAAAGAGTTTTATTTATGCACCATATTCTTTGTGAGAACAATTTTCTGAAGCTGTTGGCAAATAATATTCCTATGGATAAGATGCAAGAAAACAGTAAAATGTCTTTGTTTCCCTAGATATCCTATAGAATCCACTCACCTCTCTAATTTCTCCAGTGTTTCCACTCACCTCTCGCTAGATCGACAAATCTGGAGGGCTCCTATAGGTTAAATAGTCTATCAGGCATTATGTGTGTCTATGGGAAAGGGTATATAATAGGAAAGATGGTGTTCTTGCTCTTATATGACTTTGCATTTTAATTTGGGATATAGCTTATATCCTCCAAATAACAGGACGGTAATAAAGAGTGATAGCAAAGTGAATATGTAATTATTCTTATAAGTGGTCAGTAGGTATGTAAGTTGATATATCCTGTTTGTAGGCCAATTTTGCAAAATGCATATGTCAAAAATCTTTAAAAAGAACATGACTTTTGACCTAGCAATTTCATTGCTATGAATTAGTTCTATGGATATATGTACACGTATATGCAAAGATTTATGTGAAAGAATGCTCTTTGCAGAATTATCTACAATACAAACATAGAGACAACCTGAATATTTATAAATGGAGGACTGGTGAAACAAATCATGGTCCAGCCAGGGGATGGAATACTATGCACCTGTTAAAAATAACAAGATAGCACTATATTTACTGACATGAAAGATGTCTGAAATAAGTTGTTTTGTTTTTTTGATGGAGTCTTGCTCTATATCCAGGCTGGAGTGCAGTGGCGTCATCTGGGCTCACTGCAACCTCTGCCTCCTAGGTTCAAGTGATTATCCTGCCTCAGACTCCTGAGTAGCCAGGACTACAGGTGCGTGCCACCATGCCCAGCTAAGTTTTGTATATTTAGTAGAGACAGGGTTTCACCATGTTGGCCAGGATGGTCTCGATCTCTTAACCCTGTGATCCGCCCGCCTTGGCCTCCCAAAATCCTGGGATTACAGGCGTGAACCACTGTACCCGGCCTGAAATAAGTTTTTAAGGAAAAAGAACAAATTGAAGAAAATATATATATTATTTTTATATATGTGCATATATATGTATATTATCAATATACACACATATATTCATGGAAGGATAAGCTCTAAATTTTCAGTGCTATATTTTAGCAATATTATCTCAATAAAGTGGGACTAGAGGGGAGGAGGGGGCTGGAACTTAGTTAGACCCTTTACTGTTATGTTGTTTATATAATTATATTACTTTATTCTAAAAAATCAAAACAAGTGAATACATTTATTTTTCAGCTTTATTGAAGTACAATTGATGAATATGTTCTAAGAGTAGAAAGTAATGAAATGAGAAGCAGATGTCATTGATAGAGAAATGCTGTTATTATTAATGAGGATAAGAGCTGAAATGTCCAGAGTACTTGCTATACCAAACACTGAACACTTGGCATACGTTATCTCATTTAGTTTCTCATATCTGCTACATGCTAATTTAGCAATAAGGAACCAAGGAATTGCAAGCTAAATAAGTGGCAGAACCTGAGCCCTGGTTAAAGTCTATGCTGTTAAATATGCTTTCATTTCTACAGCATTCTCTATGGTACCAATTGTTTAAACAACTGAGGCTCCCGGACCATGATAGCTATAATCATGCAATGGGGCTGGGAAAGTAGAAGGAAGGGGTATTCTACCTTCAGTATTGTTTTGGAGCAGAAAGGAAGGTTTAATTCTATAGTGTTTTCCATTTCAAACTGTCAATTTTTAAATAAGGGGTTTCCATGCTGGAACATTGATATTTTCAGCAATTTGTAGTGATTTCTCAGCATTCATAGGATTGATCGCTTTGCTACACGTACACCCTCATAATAGACCAAGAAGGAAGAAGGCAGCTTGGGGAGTTTGTGTAACACTGGGGTGGAGAGTAAACTACAAACTAATCATGAATAAGTGTGCATTCACCCCTATCTAAGCACTGTAGCATGACCATTCGAGTTTCACATAGATAGACAAGTTCAAGTGGGAAGGTAGTTCTTTTGCTGTATTCTTGATATTACATTGTGGACTGTATTCTTGGATATTATATTGGAAAGATAGCATCCTCAGCTTCCAGACACTTTTCATTGCAGAGTGCCCTCTGCTGAAGAAGCAGGGAGGTTCACCAAGAATTTTGCAAGTGAATAGCACTGTACATCTCTCCTTGTTTCTATGTTCTGTTATTTTCATCTGTATTAAAGAGCAATTAAACTCATTACCTTTTAATAGCACAAACCTTTATTTGGCATTAAAGTATGCCACACATGACACTTGCCTCAAATACAGAACACCAAAACAAACAAAACCAAATGTAACAACTATGAAATCACCTTGCCTCTTCTATACGTTTATACTGATGCTTGTCAAGAATTAAAAGCCCATCAAAATCTCTACTTTCTACAGTGCTCCATGAGGTGTACAAATGCTTGTAGTTTCTTTCTTACATGCTTTTCTGAATTATTTGCAAACCCCTTGATTATCCTGGTTTCTCATTCTGGCTCTGAAACCTACTTTGCAAGTATTTATAAATAAACCTACTTTATACATTTGCAAAATGTTGTGGTTTAGTTTATTCTGTTTCCAGTTTCTTGTACAAAACCGTTGCAAATTTTTCCTTTAGTCTTTTGCGTGACCTTTGTGAATTATGCACGTAGATGGCGACTGTAACTTTTCTTGAAACCAAGACATATTTTAATCAAAATTTATAAAAATGCTTATAAGCTTTATTATTATTAGAAAGTAAATAGAAATAGGGACACTTTCTTTAGCTCTTGAACCTAGCTTAATGAGATACAGTGGAAACATCTGAAGTAGATTTTTATTAATATTATTGCATTTCTTTTGGTGAACAACTTTTATAAAGCTGGTAGTGCTACATAGCAAAAACAAAAACACAAAAACAAAACACACGCATATAATGTTTTAATTGATTTAAGAATAAAGAACTCTAATGCCGTGAATTATACTGTTTTTTACTTTATATTTTCATTAGTACAACATCTCATAAAATTAAAACACTATCAAATACTATCTCTTTAAATCTCACAGCATGCCATATATTCCAAGTAAAAATTGGAACCACTTATCTATTTTGGCTTGTTTGATGATAGAGAATTTTAATTTTAGAATGTCCTGGAGCATTTGGGAAGTAGGATTGCATAATTATATATATAGTCATTCTTTGAGATTCTTTTCTTGGGATGTTGGTTAATTGCATTATCTACTCAATATCCATTACTTTGCCAGTAAATTAAAGACTAGAAAGGGAGTGAAATATCATTATGGCTATTTTGTGTCTTTGTATCTTTGAATTTATTGAACATTCATAGCTATTAAAATATGGACAAAATGCTTTAAGTTAATTTTTGCTTCCTTTCATTTTTGGTTTTTGTTTTTAGTTACATTTTAGTCTTAATGTTGGCAATATGCTGCTTGGTATGATTTTGAAACAATTTACTTTCGAAAACATTTTTGTGTTTTCTCTCCTCACTTCATGAATATATTTGCTCTGATTTACAAATTTGCAAAAAGAGTATTGTTTGGGGGAAAATGTCAAAATACCTTCAAATATCTTCCATTATAGTCTTTGTTGCTTAGTTGTACTTTTGTCTTCATTTCTGTTTTATTAAGAGGTTTTCTTTTACTTTAAGAATTTGAAATCTGTCAAAACAGTGCATTAAATGATTCTGAATCACCACGATCCAGTGTTTTCTTTCCTTCTTCCAGAGATGGGCAGCATAAAATGTGTGATTGTTGTGTAATTTTGACATATTTATAACCTTCTTTGTGCATCCTGAACACAAGCAATCTCCAGCTTCTCTGCTGAATTTAGGGTTTGGGAGTGAAGAATTTGTTAGTAAGGATGGGCAAGAGTTTTCTGGAAAGTTTGGTACTTCTGATGTATGTTTGAAAGCATGTCATTTGATTTTCCTATATATTTTTAGCTATGTATATTTAGAATGTTACATTCTTCTTTCCCTGCTGTGCACATTGAAAATCTCCTTTTTCCCTGTTGGTTTACAATTTTAATGACAGAAAAAGAGGAAATGAGAAATCTGTTTATACAACCTAAATTGATATTTAGTTCAAGTTGCAAACTTATTTTAAAGATATATAAATCATAACCAAGTTACTCCACCTGTGACTCTATGCATTGTGCCACTCTGGTTTTGGAAAAATATTTTGAAGTATCTTTTGGATTTTGGCAAATATTACTGGACCAGAAACTGGGCCACCCAACTTTTACCCTTCTATGTTAGAGGAGTGTTACCCTAAATGAGCTTTCATCACTCACATCCATTGTGGCTAATTCCTTTCCCCTGAATTGTACTTATGCAGCAGATAATATTGAATATATGCACATATTTTTGTGATCAATGTCAGGTTTAAGTCTGAATTAGTACAGTAGAGAAGTGTGTAATGGAAACATAGCTGTAAAGTGTCAGAGTTGAGTGTTAGATTAATTAATTGCCATCTATCTTTATTTTGTTAATCCACTTCAGTAGATACAGCACAAGTATTTTAATTTCCTTTTCAAAACTGTGTTTGTATATGTGTGTGTGTGTCTGTGTGTGTGAGTGTGTGTATGTTCTACCACGTGAAATTCCAACATGTAGAACACCTTTCCCTGTCTCCAGGTAAAACAAAACACAATAAAAAATAATTTTTTTTCATATTTCTATTGGCATTCCTAATCTTTTCCCAGTGTTGATTTTATCCACAGTTTTCTATAGCTAGTGAGAGGGTAAGTCATTGGGTTGCAAAGATTACAGAGATTTTACTCTAGAACCCTAAAATAGAAATGTATTAATTTTTGTATTGCTGTGTTTCTCATTTGAGCTCCCCGTATTTAATTACATAATGTTAATACTGTGAATGGAAAGTTCCTGTAAATAATTTTAGCTCTTTGGAAGAGAAAATTTCTGAAGAAATGTAGCGAATACATGAAATAATGGTTTTCAGAACACATTATTATTGGATGTATAGTATCCAAAATATATGAGGAATTCAACTTAACAGCAAAATGAACTCTTAAGTTGAAACTCTAAAAATGGACAAAGGAACTGAATAGACATTTTCCCAAAGAAGACTTACAAATGGCCAACAGCCATATGAAAAGATGCTTAATGTCATTGTCAGGGAAATGCAAATGAAAATCACAATGATATATCACCTCATACATGTTAGGAGAGCTTTTATCAAAAAGTCAAGAGACAACAAGTGTTAGCAAGGATGTGGAGAGAAACAAACCCTTGTTGATGGGAAAGTAAATTGAGTAACCATTATGGGAAACTATGGAGGTTCCTCAAAAACTAAAAATAGAACTACCATATGATCTAGCAATCCCACTTCTGGGTATGTAGCCAAAAGAAATGTAATCAATGTGTCAAAGAGATATCTGCATTCTCATGTTTATTGCAGCACTATTCACAATAGCCAAGATGTGGAATCCACCTAAATGCCCATTGACAGATTTGGATAAAGAAAATGTGATATATACATACATGCAATGGAATACGATTCAGCTTTAAAATAGAAGGAAATCCTATCATTTGCAACAGTACACATGAACCTTGAGGACATTTTGTTAAGTGAAATAAGCCAGACATGGAAAGACAAATACTGCATAATCTCACTTGTATGTGGAATCTAAAAAATGTCAAACTCATATTAACAGAGTAGTATCGTGGTTCTCAGAGGCTGTAGGGTGAAGGAAAAGGGAAACTTTTGGTCAAATGATACAAACCTTCAGTTATAAGATAATAAGTACTGGAGACCTAATGAACACTATGGTGACTCTAGTTAATGTATACTTGAAGTATGCTAAGAGAATAGATCTTAAGTGTCCTCACTACACACACACACACACACACACACACACAAATGGTAACTGTGGAGGTGATGGGATGTGCCAATTAACTTGATTGTGGTAATCATTTCACAATGTATACATATATTAAAACATCGCATTGTATGCCCTAAATATAGGCAACTTTTATTTGTTCATCATCTCTCAATAAAGCTGAAAAAAACCTGCACATCCTTATGTGGAATAAATTGATCAATACTATATCATTAGCAAAAGTGGTAAGAGTTATACGTTATTTTCCAAAGGTAAGGAGCTATTTTTTAAATATAGGACAAAATAATTATTTCTAAAAGAGTTTATATATTCACCATAATTTATGATGAAATGAGATTTTATTGATTTTGGAAAAGGAGAATGATGAGTGGGCATTTACTCATTTAGATGTTACAATATATTTTAATGTTACAATACATTTTAATGTTACAATAATAAGGTAGAATAGGAAATAGCATCTAAAAGATAAGAAACAGATTTATCATTTATCTAAGAGCTTAATATTCATAAAGTTTAAGAACTCAATACAAAATAAAACGTCTTTTTATAAGTCAATAAAGCTATTTAATTATTTTTGCTAGAATCCTCTCATATATTTGATTAATTTTTGCATTTTGTGTTGATGTTTGATTATTTCCTAACTGTTATAATCTTATATATTTAAGTATTTGTTTTATTCTAAAGGTCACAGATTCAGGTGATTTTGTGCATGTGTATGTATGTGTGTGTGTGTGCTGGGAGATTGCTATAAGAAATAGTACCAAAAACAAAGTCCTCTTTTACCTCAATTTTTAATATCCACAAATATCAAACCAACACTGTTGGAAAAATTTATGTTATATGTGTTTTCTACATGAGTCAAAACCATAGCTACTGGGGTTCAAGTCCATTGCCACTTAATATGCTCTTAATCCTCGCTGTTTGCCATATTTTAACATCCTAGGACCACCTGTTTTTAATCATATTAATGTAATTTAGTTGGGTGGATGGCTAGATTTAGTTTTAAAGATCCTGATTGACAGTGTTTCTGTTTGATCAAGATAGCGTTCCTGTTTTCTCCTTTGCAAGTCTGACCCTGCAATACTTGCCTCTTGACCCACATGAATATTGTTAAGAGTACTTTGTGTCTGGAAAGAAACTTAAATTCTTAAAGGATGCCATCTAAATACCAAATTTTACATTATCGATTGCTTGCTAGATTGTACTTTGTGTGTATCCTGTCCAACCTAATTTTCTCACTAAAAACTTTGCCATCTTGCCTGCTGAGACTTCCTTTTCACTACTTTGTGTTGGCTTCTTTCCTCTCTCTGCCCATGCTGTGATAAAATCACTATGGTTAGAGCTAAAGTCAAACCTTTTAAAAACCTAATTAAGTCTTTTTTTTCTATCTATGATAAAATATCACTGACCAGAAATCTAAAGAGCATCAGGGGAAGAAACCCATAAATAATGCTCCAAAATATAAGGACGCACATCAGTAAAGAGAAAAACAACTTGAATCATTCCACCATGCTGGGGCACTTTCGTGAGGCATATGTATAAAGTGGTACTTTCATAGCCGCTGGTCAGGACTGTAATTGGAATAGCTGTTACTGCTAGTATTGCTGTTATTGCTGGCATCTCAAAAATGCGAATCACTTTTTATCTCTTTACCATAAACAGATACCACAGCAAAATGGATTTGTTCATAAATTCTACAGATTGAGAAAGACCTCAAGCTGAAAGCAGGTCATCTTTAGCTTCATAGGCTATAAGTCCTGAGCATTTCAGAAAAAATAGCTTTTCTAGAAGTTTAGATGATTTTGGTGAATTTTGAAGCCCTTGAACTATTGTTGGGTCTATAATTTTTCAGGAAGCTGAAAAATCACCAAGAAAATGACTAAGAGAACTTTTAATGCATTGCCACATAGTTGTTAAAGTTCAAGTGGTAAACAAATGAAGGATGGAAATGTCATTCTGGTTTCTAAATATACTGTAATTTCTTTGAGATTCCTCTTATCAGGAAACTTCCGCCCTTAGGATTCTTTGACATCTAATTTGTTGAACTGTTTATAAAACACAGAAATGTGAAGATGCATGAGATGTTGTTTACAAAATATTCATGGCCCAAACTAGAAAAAAAATCCACATTGAATGCCTAACTGTTGAATATAGTCTGACTGTGATATCTTCTTAGGAGGAATCCTAGATGTTTCTCTTCCTTGGAAAAATTTGACATGAGACTACTATTGTCTTTGTGTGGTAGATTCGATTATTGTTCAGAATCCTTTTCCTGTTCATCTCCATGGGAAGATTGTATACTACCCTATCCTATTGATGCTGGGCTTGCTTTGGCTAGTGGGATGCTAGTGAAAGTGATGTGAGCAGAGGCCTGAAATATGCTACTGTAGTTGGGCTTGTTCTCTTGTGTCTGTGCCTCTGCCATGAAATATACTCTTTGGTCTAGATAGCTCTCTGGCCCAAAGAGGACTATGCTCAGGCAAAACAGACTTGAACCCAAACAGCAGCTGATGTGGTTTGGCTGTGTCCCCACCCAAACCTCATCTTGAATTGTACTTTCTGTAATCCATCCCCATGTGTCATGGGAGGTACTTGGTGAGAGGCAGTTGAATAATGGGGGCAGTTACCTCCATGCTGTTCTTGTGATAGTGAGTGAGTTCTCATGAGATCTGATGGTTTTATAAGGGGATTTTCCCCCACTTTGCTCTGCACTTCTCCCGCCTGCTGTTATGTGAAGAAGGATGGGTTTGCTTCTCCTTTCTCCGTGATTGTAAGTTTCCTGAGGCCTCCCAAGCCCTGCAAAACTATGAGTCAATTAAAGCTCTTTCCTTTGTAAATTATGCAGTCTAGGATATGTCTTTATTTGCAGTGTGAGAATGGACTAATACAGTAAATTGGTACCAGGTAGTGGGATGCTGCTGTAAAGATACCCAAAAATGTGGAAGTGACTTTGGAACTGGGTAACAGGCAGAGGTTGGAAAAGTTTGGGGAGCACAGAAGAAGACAGAAGGATGTGGGAAAGTTTGGAACTTCCTAGACACTTGTTGAATGGCTTTGACCAAAACGCTGTTAGTGATATGGACAATGAAGTCCAGGCTGAGGTGGTCTTAGATGGAGATGACGAACCTGTTGGAAACTGGAATAAAGGTCACTCTTGCTATGCAAAGAGACTGGAGGCATTTTGCCCCTTCTCTAGAGATCTGTGGGACTTTGAACTTGAGAGAGATGATTTAGCATATCTGATGGAAGAAATTTCTAAGCAGCAAAGTGTTCAAGAGGAATAAAAGCGTTAAAGTTTGGAGAATTTGCAGCCTGATGATGCAATAAAAAAGAAAACCCCATTTTCTAGGGAGAAATTCAAGCCAGCTACAGAAATTTGCATAAGTAACAAGGAGCCAAATGTTAGTCACCAAGACCATGGGGAAAATGTCTCCAGGGCGTGTCAGAGACCTTCACAGCAGCCCCTCCCATCACAGGTCTGGAGGCTTAAGAGGGAAAAATGATTTCCTGGGCCAGACCTCGGACCTCTGTGCTCTATGCAGCCTTGGGACAAGGTGGCCTGTTTCCCAGCTGCTTCAGCTCCAGCTGTGGCTAAAAGGGACCAACATACAGCCCAGGCCATTGCTTCAGAGGGTGCAAGCCCCAAACCTTGGTGGCTTACATGTGGTGTTGGGCCTGCAGGTGCACAGAAGTCAACAATTGAGGTTTGGGAACCTCTGCCTAGATTTTAGAGGATGTATGGAAATGCCTGGATGTCCAGGCAGGAGTTTGCTACAGGGCTAAAGCCCTCATGCAGAACCTCTGCTAGGGCAGTGCAGAAGGGAAATGTGGGAATTAGAGCCCCCACACAGAGTCCCCACTGGAGCTCTGCCTAGTGGAGCTGTGAGAAGAGGGCATAGTTCTCCAGGACCCCAGAATTGTAGATCCACTGACAGTTTGCACCATGCACCTGGAAAAGCCACAGACACTCAATGCCAGCATGTGAAGGCAGCTAGTGGGGAGGGAGTGTACCCTGAAAAGCCACAGAGGCAGAGGTGCCCAAGGTTGTGGAAGCCCACCTTTTGCATCAGCGTGACCTAGATGTGAGACTTGGAGTCAAAGGAGATCATTTTGGAGCTTTAAGGTTTAATGACTGCCCTGTTCGTTTTCAGACTTACATGGGGCCTGCAGCCCTTTTGTTTTGGCCAATTTCTCTTTGGAAAGGGTGTATTTACCCAATGCCTGTACCTCCATTGTATCTAGGAAGTAACTAACTTGCTTTTGATTTTACAGGCTCATAGGTGAAAGGGACTTGCTTTGTCTCACATGAGACTTTGGATTTGGATTTTTGAGTTAATGGTGGAATGTGTTAAGACTTTAGGGGACTATTGGGAAGGCATAATTGTGTTTTGAAATGTGAGGACATGTGATTTAGAAGGAGCTAGGGGCAGAATGGTAAGGTTTGGCTGTGTCCCCACCCAAATATCACCTTGAATTGTAGCTCCACAATCCCCTCATGTTTTGGGAAGGAGCTGGTGGGAGGTAATTGAATCATGGGCGAAGTTACTTCCATGCTGTTTTCATGATAGTTAGTGAGTTCTAACGAGATCTGATGGTTTTATAAGGGGCTTTCCCCCAACTTTGCTCCGCACTTCTCCCTGCTGCTGCCATGTGAAGAAGGATGTGTTGGCTTCCCTTTCCACCATGACTGAAAGTTTCCTGAGGCCTCCTGATCCCTGCGGAACTGTGAGTCGATTAATCCTCTTTCCTTTATAAGTTACCCAGTCTTGGGTATGTCTTAATTAGCAGCATGAGAACGGACTAATACAACAGCTTAGAATTAAGCCTCACCTCATCTAGATCAGAGTTCCAGCTGACCTAGAGAGATTCATGGGCAATAAATAAATACCTGTTGTTATATTCAGTGAGTTATGGAGTGATTTGTTATACAAGATGTGCTGACTGATACACTTGGCATTAGCAGCTTTACCATTTACAATTTCAACTCTTCTTATGCATGTCCATGAAATTGAGAAACTTGAATTTTGCTACAGCATGTGATTGAATTTTCATCACTTATCTAGCAAGGGGGGCCATCACTTCTTTCTCAGGGAAATTCTGTTTCCTATTTATTGCATTTATATTTTATTGGAGAGGATGGTGTTCTTAGGTGGTATTTGAGAATTAAGGGTTGGGCACTTATATTTTGTGAATATTCAAGATTTACCATACACTTAACTTTAGGGTAGAAAATCTGTTATTTACCTTATATAGCTGTATACATTTCATTTCACATAGCAGCTTGGAAGGGCTCATTGCCTAATTTTCTTCACTAATATAAATGATGAGGTATGCATATATAAAAACAAAGGGAGAATGTTGAGAGCTTCAAACACTGAGTCATAAAGTAGAGTAAACTGAAGTTCTTGAAGTAGACAGATCTGAAGTCTTGAAGAATAAGACCAGAGCATCTTTGAGATATTGTTTTCAGTTAATTTCCCCTCAAAAGCTGTTTATTTTCTTGTTTCTCTTTAAGAATGCATAGAGGTAATGTAGCAGACACTATTGGTCCAGGTACCCATAGCAGGAATCACTTATTAACACACACCTTTCATTGGGTTTCCTCCTTTTGCTGTCTCATTTCTACTCTTTCATGCTTCCTGGGATTTCTCTAAAATAAACTACTTGTCCCAACATTGCACTCTAGTATGACATTTTTTTTCTGACAGAGGAGTCTTACTGGATAGAGAAAAAAGAAGTCCTTATTTCATTATTAGGATTTATTTAAAACAGACTGAATACAGGCATCTCTTAGTCAATTTTAGGAAACAATTAACAGTCACATTTTAATGTAAAATATTACAGAAATATAAAAAATAAGCAATTATCTATTAACTATTCAATCAGTGTTTATTGTTTACCACCTTGTTGTGTTTATATTCCCAGTGCCCATTATATAATTAGAAAAATGTTCTAGAATCAGTGAATGAATCAATGGATGAAGGAATGGATAGAACATAGTGCTTTCCCTCCAGGAGCTTACAATGTAGTCATAGAGACAAACATGTAAACATGTCAGAGCAATGTGATATGTACAGTATACAGAAATGAATAAGGTGCCATAGGAGCACAGGGAATTTATAGTTAATTCAGTCTTTCCAAAGGAGCTTATGGGCAAACTGAATCTAAGAGGAGTCAGCTTAACAGACTAGGGAATAGGAAAAAGAACTTCCAGATAGAGAGAGAGGAATGGTCAAAAGCGCAGAGTTATATGACTTGCAAAATTGCGTATTTTGGAAGTAAATATTTTTTGGTGATATGGCTGGAGTATAGGATGTATATGGTACAGCATAAAAAAGTAAGGAGAACCTAGGCAGTTGGAATCCTTGCCATGGGTTCTTTGCTTTGAATGCCCCTTTCTGAGGCCCCTATGGCTATACCCTCTTCATGAGGTGAGAAGTCCATGGAGCTAATAGGATATGCCCACCTAGAGTTTGAACTTCTTATTCTAAACCACGCTCCAGGTACTTGTGACTTAGGAATTTTCCTCTCAGATAACCTCAGCCCACTTTCAGGACCTGCACAGTTTTCTTCCCAAGATCTGTCTTACTCGGGGAAGACTATGACACTGTTGTTTGCAACCTTAGATGTGAGATATAACCAAGAGATATCTGCTTGGGGAATGTAGATGGAGCTTAGAAATACAAGTTGGGGTGTCCATAGGTTTGTTAGGGAGGCTCCTCATAGTGCTAGAGGGAAGAGAAGGTTCTGGGTAGAAGAAAAATGTGTGGTGTAGATGGTAGGTAAAGGCCTCCATTTGTTTTCTTGCTCTCGGCTCTGCAAATGTTAGTATTGGGCTTGCATGAGAACTTTACTTTTAATTGTGAATCAGGTTAAAAGTTTATATCTTGAAAGGGAATAAGAATAGTGTGGAGGTTTCAAGGAACATGGTAAATGTTCAGAAAAGCTGTAAAAATGAAAGCAAGACACTTACAAATGGTTAAAATAATAAATCGTACATGTGTATTTTACCACAATAATATTAAAAAAAAAATAAAAGCAAGAACAAATTAGAGCTTTATAAGAAGTTTGCTGAGAGCCAGTTGGAGACCACCTGCAGCTGGAGACCATGACTCTATCATGAAACCTATCTGTGCAGTTGTCCTTTTTCTCTTTCTCTCAGCAGGCTGGATATTAAGAGGAGAGAAGGTGGCTGCTAGTACCTATTAGATGCTGAGCGATGTCAGAGTCAATGCCATGGATGGATAACAGATTGAATAAGCTGAAAGCGCTTGCAAGAAAGTGCTTCAAATAATTCTTCATGGAGTTTAAGTTTGATAGGGAAATATGTGGAGCTGAAAGAATATGATGACCTGGTGACCTGGGGAAAAAAAAGGAAGAATGAAAGATATATTGTTGGGCAAGTTAAACAGGAAGTGTAGTGGAAAAATAGATGGTGTTTCAGCCAGTGGGAACTTGGAGTTTGGCATATTTCAAGTGGAAAATTTCCTGGAGAAACGAAGGTTCAGGATATGGTCTTAGGTGATAGTAGCTAAAGTAGAATGGGGTTGAAAAAATGTGGATCTTTGTGGATACAAACTGCATGAGACATCCTCAAGGATGTTGAAGTTACCCAGCATGAGAGCAGGACTCAGAGTTGAAGGAAAGATAAAAAACTCTCATTGAGCTTGAGGAAGCTACTTGAGACCTAGACATGACTGCAAGAGTAAGTGAAGTCTGATGACATAATCTTGAAAGCAGAAAAGTTCTTACAGGAGCATGATCAGAGCAATGGTTCTGAACAGCAGTTGGAAGCAAGGACAATCTACTGGATGTACAAACATTAGTTTAATGTGACTGTCATCCTGAAATAGCTTTCAGGAAAATAGGGAGGCAGATGGATAACATATTGTGGTGAGGGAATTCACGATAGAATTATACTTTGAACGTTATAATGGTATAAAGGAAAAGTATTCCTTCAGTATAGTGCTTTAAAGGGCTACCTGAAATATGTTACAGGAATATGGTAAAATGAACTACTTCCACTTAAAATACTTCAAGATAAATGATGATATCTTGGGAGAACCAGATTTTAGCTGATTAAAAAAATAGTAATGAAAATTAGAAGCTAATTTTGTAAGAGGGTGGGAAAAAATTTTAAAAGTTTTGAATCAGAGCAATGGTGTGCTGGTAAATATTTTAAAAAATGGATCTTAATTTTCAAAATGCCCCAGTTTGTAGTATCTGCTGATTTCTG
Source organism: Cacajao melanocephalus (assembly GCA_963573385.1). Taxonomy (NCBI): domain Eukaryota; kingdom Metazoa; phylum Chordata; class Mammalia; order Primates; family Pitheciidae; genus Cacajao; species Cacajao melanocephalus. The sequence continues at coordinate 26,065 of CAUYLG010018798.1, forward strand.
TGATATAAGTACTCCAATTATGGCTGATTTCAAGCCACCCACATAACATTACTGAATGTGGAATTGGGAGAAGGTGTGCACAACTGGTTCTAGCAAGCCCGTAGGAGCCAGCTCCAGCACTCCACTGAATCAAAGCTCCGGCCATGAAAGTTTTGAAGAAAGATTTTCAGTAGAAGAAAGAGTTGGTTGGGGGTGGGGAGGTGGTGGGGTAGGGGTGGTTGAAACTAAATAAACTTAGGTGATTCAAAGGGTTCCCTTTTTGGGCAGTCATCATGAGTATAAGGGATTAAGAGGCTTGGTTGGATCAAGTGTTTTTGAGGAACCATGAAGGTTCAGCCTAAAACCTGAGTTTTCTCTCAGGACTGCTGATAGAATAGTGGTAAAATTTTATTTTGGGGTCTCTCAAGAAGGTTTTGCCTAGCGTAGGGAGGATATTACATTTCAATAGCATCAACAACATGGAGGCTTCCAAGGAAATAAACCTGGGTTTATTGAAATAGGCAATCTTGTATTGTTGTGCACAAATGCTGCAGGCTGTGGGTACTGTTGAGGGCTGAAATTGAACCCAGAGCCTCAAACTTGCTCCAGTAGAGCAGTATCTACCCACCAGAACACCTTTTCCTAATTCACAAAAAGGCATCAAATGTGGGAGCTGCAACCCTGAGTACACTCTTCTCCCTAAGAATATTTGCATTTTTGAGAAAGCATATGGAGAGAATGATGACAAGAAATGATTTAATATTGATAGAATTTCAGGCATTGAGGCAGGTTGTGAATAAGATGTTTCTTAGAGTGTCTTATCATAGCCTGTTAAATAACATAAAATATTTATTCAGATGGTTGCCCTCCTGTCTTCTTTTGGCTCAGTAAAAGTAACCAACTCCAAACACAAATTGAGTCTTCTTTTTTGTTTACTCCTACAACTAATTATTAATTTTTGCAAATATAGAACAGAATATATCACAAAGGTTTTCCCTAAATTCTTGTAAGGTAGAAATCTAACAGTCTGAGGGATGCAATCACTATATCTGAGATCCATTCTTTGCAATACGGATTTTGTGGAATTCTGTTTGTTAACATTTTAGAATTGGATGGTTTTCGCTTGTAGTAACTCTGCTGACATCTCTTTGACTGATCTTTGCTGGGAGAGTTTAATCAATGTTGCCTTGCTACATACTTGACCCTTAGGATGTGCCAAATTAAATTTGATGTTTTCTTGGCTGGATTATTGAGTGTTCTTCTTCTATTTTCTTTGAAATGTTTTGTTTCTGTAGCAATAAAGTGGAAGTCAGTTATCACCCTTGTGGCATCTGCACTCCAGGACTTTAAAAGTGTGTAATGATAATGATATTTTTTAAAGTATAGCTTAATCTTTAAATAAAAGACTTACTTTGTTCACTAAATCTGGTTTTAAGTTAAGTTTCAAGTAAGCTCTCTGTCTCCTCACCAAACATACAGAAGTGCTTGTTTTTTGCAAACAACAGGTCTATTCATGCATGCAGTCCAGGTGAATTAAAGGGCAAGCTAGTCTTTAAGGTGGAAAAGTTAAGGTGTTGGTTTACTTTATGTTGTAATTGGAAGACAACAAATTTTTTTTTGAGTCAAGGTCTTACTCTGTCACTGAGGCTGGAGTGCAGGGGCACGATCATAGCTCACTGCATTCTCCAACTTCTAGGCTCAAGCAATTCTCCTGCCTCAGCCTCCCGAGTAGCGGGATCTGTAGGTATATGCCACCACACTTGGCTAATCTTTTATGTTTTTTAGAGAGAGAGTCCTGCTATATTGCCCAGGCTGATCTCAAACTTCTGGCCTTGAGAGATCCTCCCACCTCGGCCTCTCAAAGCACCTAAGATTATAGGTATAAGCCACCATGCCTGGCCTGAAGACAATAAATTGCCTTGTTATAATGATGTTAATAGTTTGGCTTCTAAGAGCCAGGAAACACATTTTCAGCTCATGCAAGTAGAAGAAATATTAGTATTAAACATTTAATATCTAAAATTGGACATTATGAAGTAATACCAGTATAAACCAGAGGATTCGAAGGTAAATTTGGCAGTATTAATTATAATAGTGATTATATAAATATAGTCAGCATTTACAATGAAAAAAATCCGTTATGATGGAAATGTCCAAAGTAGTAGTCACTGTTAAATATTGACATAGTACTGCCAATGGTGGTTGTAGTTTTAATAGTGTGAATAGCATGATATGAAATTATAAAAATAATGAACTCAAAATAGTTACAGATATAAATCATTGTAATACCTTTAATTAACAGTGCCAAAACTGTGATGGTAAGTTTCCTGATGAAGGGTTTTGGAGTGTGGGACATTGGTAGGTTGCAAAAAGGGTTGGAAGGCATAATGAAAACGTGTGTCCCTGAAACTCAGTTACTTGTATATTATTGGTTGAAGAATGTGTCTCTCCTACCAGGGACAGTGATATATGTTTTATCAATTAGAGAGCTTCTAGGGAATTACATACAGAAAAAGAAGGAAACACCTGCAAACCAGCAAATTCACCAAATCAACCCTTGTGATATGGAATGTCTTCTATGGCAGCCAAAACCACTCTAAAATCCAGCTGGCTGCTTTAAGGACAAAGTCACATTAGTTATGTGAACTAGAATTTATATGATTTTGTGCTACATAAACTTTGTGTATAAATGAAAGACTTGTTCAACTACTCATATGCTTGCAAATGTTCATTTCTCCAGGCTTTGCAGGGTTGCAAATATAATATGGATTATCTTTCCTTGAAAGTCTGATTTTCTAACGAGCCTCTTTTTATGTATCTCTTACTTCATGGCACTAGGCTTATTTAGGAAACAGAAATATGTAAACTAAGGGAAAACACCTTTCTTCATGTTCATTCTAAACTTGATCCCTACCCAAACAAAAACCTGGTCAATTCTAAGAAGCTTTGAGAAATAAAAATATTGTTTAGTCTTTCTTAAAGGAAACAGAAAATCAAGCTGTACTTGGACCGTGATTCCAAAGGTAGCTATCATTTGTTATATGGCTTGTGAATTTAAAGAAAAAAAGTATTTGAAGCTTTTTACTACACAAATACTCTTCCAGGACCACCTTCATTCTTGAACTCCACTATTGTTTAGACAGGGTGATGTGACCCCAGGAAACATTGCCCGGGGGTAAAATATGGATTTTATGTGTATAATAAAACTTGTATTGTGTAGATTGATGGATGTTTTTCATTTCTAAGAAAGGCAGTTTCCTTTTGGATGGGAAAAGGGGCCTTCAGTGGGCACTAAATAATTGAATGGAATAAAATGCCATCAGCTAACTGTTGATCTTTTTTTAGCCTATTGACAGGGAGGGTATTTTCAACTCAGTCTTCTTTTCCTGCATAACTGAAAATGGGTAAATATACTAACTCCTAGGAAAATATGGCAAAGTAGGCATTTTTATTTCTATTTTAGTATTTCTAGATGTATGCAGTGTGGTCTTTTTTTCCTTCTCCTAACCACATCTGTCCTAACAGCATTACATTTTAAAGTATAATGTCCCCTTTCAATCACTGTGACTGCTAACTTTATCGTCTGTGAAAGCGTCCCCAGAGGTTGGTCTCTTTAGAAGCAGAGATTTTTCTTAACTGGTCTATCAAGATTTTTTTTTTTTTTGATCAGGAAATGTGTCTAAAAACAGAGGTTTTTGCATGGTTTTTTTTCTTTATACACTTTCTAAGCAGTGTGGATTTTGCCTCACCACATTTCTTCTTTACACTTGGGTATTCTTAGAGGTCAGCCAGTAAAAGTACAGTCCCTAGGAGGATTCCAAAGCCTGAAAGTTAGTGTAAGCCACTTTTGCTATTTACACTATAAAATGATGTGATTAAATTCAGTTCTAGAGAAAAATGCTTCCCTGATTGTGTTGCAATTCTGCCATTACTTTGCAGAAAAAGCACAGCTGGGGTGAGCTTGGATTCCTTAAGGCCCTGATTTTTTGATAGATTAGAAGAAATCTGTGTGGCAAGATTTGTTGATAAATTTACTCTTCTCCATTTATAAGTAGTACAATGGACAGGTGGTTTTATCAAGTAGAGCAGCACCGAGAAAAAAATGACTCAATGGCATGTTGTAGAATGAGTGGGATAATCACAAGTCAAGGCAAGTGTATTGATATTACCATGGTACCCATTTGGAAATACTTAATGCTTGCAATGTTCACTGTGGACAATGGATAAGTAAGATTTAAGAGCTATCACTTCCATCCCGACAGGCTTGAGACCACTCTCAACAGCTACAATAGAGCAATAAAATGAAATTTTAAAATATCCCTCATACGTTATGTATGTAACCTTTGCATTTCAGTGTGTAACCTTAAGGTTGGTTACTTCTTAGACATACTCCATACCCATTCTTTCCCAACTTACCATTCAACTTCATGAGTCTCTTCACCTTCTCGCCCTTCCTCAATAAGTTAGAAACTCTTTTGAGCACAGCAACCAGGTTCTTTCCTGTCCCTCTCTACCATGTGGCACAATGCTTTGTACCCGCTAGATATTTACTAAAGATTTTTAAAAGCATATAAAATGAGAATGCTTTGACAATATTAGGAAATTATACAGGGGATAAACTTTTATACTTAGTGATACCTACATTTGATGAATGATTGAAACTGTCAAACTTGTTCATTAAATGTAGACATTTGTCATCTTCACAGTCCTGTCCTTTTGCTCTTTTTTGATTCTTTCTCCTGGAAATCTCATCATCTTGATTAACTTTCATCAATCATTTCTATGTTGATGACTCTCTAACTTAGAATTTAAAGCTTGTCCTCTGTTCTAATTTCTACTTTGCTGCTACCACTTCAAACTCAATCACGTCCAGAGTTATCACCAGAATAAGCTTTCTTCTCTTAAATTTTATGTTGGCTAGTCATTTTACTATTTATCAGTTTGTGAATGCTTTATTTTGTTCTTCATTACTGCCTCTCTGACTTAATTTTATTATGTTTTGTGCACTTATTATCTCTTGGATTAATTTCTTTTCTTGTTGTCAATCACTTAGTGTAGAAATTACTCCAAGCCATGCTTACTTTGCAGCATCCTAATTAGTTTTTCCGATTCTATTCACTTTCCTTTCTAAATCAGGAGTTGGAAAACTTTTCTTTTGCAATGGGCTGAACAGTAAATATGTTAAATTCCACAGGTCATAGGGTTTCTGTTGCAACTACTCAACTTTTCCATAGACAGTATTTGTATGTGTATGTATACATATAATACATATATCCCTGTGCATAGGCATAATAATTAAGCGAGTGGGTTTTGGAGTGATGGAGACCTTGGATCAAATATTGGCTCTAACACTAGAGTTTTGAAATTTTGGGCAAGTTTCTTAGCTCCTACAAACCCCAGTTTACTTGTCTGTAAAATAGGCATATTTTTCCCCTCACAGGGTTTTTTGCAAGGTCCAAATAAAATGATAGCGAAAAAGCTCTCAGCATACTAAATGAATATTATGTGTTGAATAAATATTAGCTGTTTCATCAAATAAACCAACTACATTTATTGAGGGTCCATTGTGAGGCAGAATTATCTAATTATAAGGCATACAAAAATGCCTACATGTTTCCTGCATTTGAAAGTTCTATAGTTTATGGGGAGAGGTCAACCTTAGGTGGTTAATTACAGGGCAATAGGAATAAATATTATAATAGAGACATATAAAAAGTACTATTAGCAGGCAAGGAACCCGTGAAAGAGAAGGCAGAATTTGAGCTGGATCATGAGGGAAGAGTAGAAGAGATTCACCAGAAAGGGAAAATGGGGGAGAATTTTTCAGGTAAAGAAAGCAAAAACAAAGGCATTATTTTAGTCCAGGTATGTTAAAGGCTGTCTATGGGAAGTCCAGTCTGATAGAGATAAGGCTGAACAAAAAGGCAGCCAGGTTGTGAGGGGCTTCCCAAAGGGATTCATTTGAATATGGAGTTGTGGCATGCCTTATCACTGTCATTTAAAAACATATATTAAGTAATTAGTCAATATTTTATACAGATTACAGTGAACTCTGATATAGTCATGGGCAGGCAATGACATACCTCTGTACTTTTTAGTTTACTTGTGAGCTCTTTATTTTTTAGTGTTTACCAGAAGGTCAAGTAGGCAGAAACCAAAAATGGAAGTTATGGGAAATACAGTGTGATGGTTAATATTGTGTGTCAACTTGATTGGATTGAAGAATGCAAAATATTGATCCTGGGTTTGTCTGTAAGGGTGTTGCCAAAAGAGATTAACATTTGAGTCAGTTGGCTGGGGAAGGCAGACCTACCCTTAATCTGGTGGGCACGATCTAATCAGCTGCCAGCTAATATAAAGCAGGCAGAAAAACGTGAAAAGGCGAGACTGACCTAGCCTCCCAGCCTACATCTTTCTCTTGTGCTGGATGTTCCCTGCCCTCAAACATGAGACTCCAAGTTCTTCAGTTTTGAACTCAGACTGGCTCTCCTTGTTCCTCAAGCTTGCAGAGAGCCTATTGTGGCACTTTGTGATAGTGTAAGTTTATAGTTAATAAATAAACTCATATATTTACATATATATATACATAAATATATATACATATATATACACAAATATATATATATACACATATACACACACACACACACACACACATATATATCTTATTAGTTCTATCCCTTTAGGGAACTCTGACTAATACGTACAGAGAAACGGTGGGAAAAATAACCCACAAATTGGTCATTTGGAACTAAAGTGACCAAGTACACAATTCAGGAGAGAAAAACTCATAGGAATAAAAATGGCATAATAGAATATGAGTTTTATCTATATAAGATTATGTCATCTGTGAACAGGGATAATTTTACTTCTTCCTTTCTAAATTGAATGCCTTTTATTTTTATACTTGCCTAATTGCTCTGGCTAGGACTTCTTATACTATTTTGAATAGGAGTGGCAGGAGCAGGCATTTCTGTCTTGTTCTTGATCTTAAAGGAAAATCTTTCAGTCTTTCACCACGGAGTATGGTGTTAGTTGTGGTCTTTTCATATATGGTCTTTATTATTTTGGGGTAATTTCCTTCTATTTCTCATTTTTGTGTGTCTCCATTATGAATGGGTGTTGAGTCTTGTCAGATGCTTTTTCAGTGTTATTTGAAATGATCATGTGGTTTTTGTCCTTCATTCTGTTAATGTGACGTGTCACATTGATTGATTTCAGATGTTGCAATATCCTTGCATTCCAGGTATAATTGTCATGGTTTATAATACTTTCAATGTGTTGTTGAATTTAGCTTGCTAGCATTTTGTTGAGGATTTTTGCATCAATATTCATCAGACAAATTGGTCTCTACTTGTCTTGTGGTGTTTTGTCTGTGTCAGCTTAATGCAGGCCTCATAAAATGATTTTTGAAGTATTCACTCTTCAGTTTTTTGGAAGAGTTTGAGAAGGACTGATATTAATTTGTATTATTCCATTTTCAAACTGGTATGAAGAACTGCCCTAGACTGGGTAATTTATAAAGGAAAGAGGTTTAATTGACTCACAGCTCCACATGGCTGGGGAGGCTTCAGGAAACTTACAATCATAGCAGAAGGTGAAGGGGAAGCAAGCACCTTCTTCAAGGTGGCAGGAAAGAGAAGAGAGCAGAGGAAATAGCCATTTATAAAACCATCAAATCTCATGAGAACTCACTATCATGAGAACATCATGGGGGAAACCACCTCCATGATTTAATCACTACCTACCAGGTCCCTCCCTTGACATGTGGGGATTATGAGGATTACAATTCAAGATGAGATTTGGGTGGGGACGCAGAGCCAAACCATATCATAATTCTTCTTTAAATGTTTGGTGAAAATTTCCAGCAAAGACATCTGGTCCTACAAAAATAACAGATACTGGCAAGGATGTGGAGAAAGGGAACCCTCATACACTATTGGTGGGAATGTAAATTAGTACAGTCACCATGGAAATCAGTATAGACATGTCTCAAAAAACTAAAAATAGAGCTACCATATGATCCAGCAATTCAACTTTTGGATATCTACTCAAAGGGGGAAAAATCAGTATATCAAAAGGATACCTGAACTTGTGTTTGTTACGGCACTATTCACAATAGCAAATGTACAGAATTAACCTAAGTGCTCATCAAGAGATGAATGGATAAAGAAAATGAGGCATATATGCACAATAGAATACCATTTAGCCACATAAAAAAGAAAGAAATCATGTCATTTGCAGCAATATGGATGGAACCAGAGGTAGAATTATAGATGCCAGAGGCTGGGAAGGGTGGATATGTGGTGGGGGTCAAAGAGAGGTTGGTTAATGGGTATAAACGTACAGTTAGCTAGAAGGAATAAGTTCTAATGTTTGACAGCAGAGTCAGGTAACTATAGTTAAAAACAATATATTATATATTTCAAAATATCTAGAAGAGATGACTTGAAATGTTCCCAAAACATAGAAATGATAAATACTGGAAATGATGGACACCCCAAATGCCTTCACTTGATAATTATATATTCTATGCATGTAACAAAGTATCACATGTACCCCCTAAATGTGTACAAATATATATTAATCAAAAAAAGACATTGGGTCCTGGACTTTTGTTTTTTGGGAGGTTTTTGATTACTGATTCAATCATCTTAATAGTTATTGGTCTGTTTTGCAGTCTTTTTTTTTTTTTTTTTTTTTTTAAGATGGAGTCTTGCTGTGTTGCCCACTGTCGCCCAGGCTGGAGTGCAGTGGTGGTACAATCTCAGCTCACTTCAACCTCCTACTCCCAGGTGAAGTGAGCCAAGTAATTCTCCTGCCTCAGCCTCTTGGGTAGCTGGGATTACAGGCACCCCCCACCACACCTGGCTAATTTTTTGTATTTAGTAGAGACGGGGTTTCACCGTGTTGCCCAGGCTGGTCTCGAACTCCTGAGCTCAGGCAATCTGCCTGCCTCTGCCTCCCAAAGTGCTAGGATTACATGTGTAAGCCACTGCGCCCAGCCTGTTTTGCATTTCTTTATGATTCAGTGTTGGTAGGTTGTGTGTTTCTGGAGATTTATCGGTTTCTTCTAGATTATTCAATTTGTTGGCCTATGATTGTTTATAGTATTCTCTTATAATCCTTTATTATTTCTGTGGCATGACTTGTAATACCTTCTCTTTTGTCTTCGTCTGTTGGTGCTGATACAACAAAATACCTTTGAGTGGGTCATTTTTAAACAATAGAAATTTATTTCTCACAATTCTAGAGGCTGGGAAGTCTAAGATCAAGACACCAACAGGTTTACGGTATGGTGAGGGCCAGGTTTCTGTTTCCAAGATGGCTGCTTCCTTCAGAGTGGATCCCATCCACGAGGGTTCTGCCCTGTTTACTTAATTACATCCTAAAGGCCCCACCTCTTAATACTGTCACGTTGGCAATTAACTTTGAACATATGAATTTGGGGAGACACATTCAGATCGTAGTATCTTTTACTTCTGATTTTCGTTGTGGAAGTCTTCTCTTTATTTCTTAATCTAGCTAAGGGTTTGTCAGTTTTATTCTTCAAAAAATCAACTCCTAGTTTTGTTGACTTTTTTCTATTTCTTTTCTCCATTTCATTGATCTATGCTATAATGTTTATTATTTTCTTCATTCTGCTAGCTTTCTGTTTAGTTTGTTCTTCTTTATCTAGTTCTCTGAGGCATAAAGTTAGGTTGTTTATTTGAGATCTTTCTACTGTTTATTTTTTTAACTATTATTTTAGGTTCAAGGATACATGTGCAAGTTTGTTTTACAGGTAAACTTGTGTCATGGGGGTTTGTTGTACAGATTATTTCACCACCCAGGTACTAAGCCTTGTACCCAACACTTATGTTTTTCTGATTCTCTCCCTCCTTCCATCCTCTACACTCAGGCAGTCCACAGTGTCTGTTGTTCCTTTCTTTGCATTCATGAGTTCTCTTCATCTATTTCTTACTTATCAGTGAGAACAGGTGGTATTTGATTTTCTCTTCCTGTGTTAGTTTGCTAAGGATAATGGCCTCCAGCTCCATCCACGTTCCTGCAAAATACATGATCTCATTCTTTTTTTATGGCGGCATAGTATTCCTTGGTGTATATGTACCACGTTTTCTTTATCCAACCTATCATTGATGAACATTAAGGTTGATTCCATGTCTTTGCTATTGCGGATAGTGCTGCAGTGAACATTCACGTGCATGTGTCTTTACGATAGAATGATTTATATTGCTCTGGGTATATACCCAGTAATGAGTTTGCTAGGTTGAATGGTAGTTCTGTTTTTAGCTCTTTGAGGAATCTCCATACTGGTTTCCATAATGGTTGAACTAATTTACACTCCTACCAATAGTGTATAAGTGTTCCTTTTTCTTCACAACCTCACCAGCATCTATTATTTTTTGACTTTTTTAATAATAGCTATTCTGACTGGTATGAGATGATATCTCATTGTGGTTTTCATTCGCATTTTTCTAATGATCAGTAATACTGAGTTTTTTTCATATGCTTATTGGCCACATGTATGTCTTCTTTTGAAAACTGTTCATGTCATTTGCCTACTTTTTAATGGGGTTGGTTTTTTTCTTGTAGATTTTTCTTATGAATTTTTATGTAATATTTTTTCTTGTAAATTAGTTCTTTATAGATGCTGGATATTAGACCTTTGTCACATGCATAGTTTGCAAATATTTTCTCCCATTCTGTAGGATGTCTGTTTACTCCATTGATACTTCCTCTTGCTGTGGAGAAGCTCTTAAGTTTAATTAGATCCTGTTTGTCACTTTGTTTATTATTTGCATGGGACATCTTTCCGTCCCTTCACTTGTAGCCTGTGTGTGTCACTAGATCTAAAATGAATTTCTTGCAGACAGCCTATAGTTACACACCATTTTATAAAACAAAAATATGTTAGGCTAATATATGTCTTTTGATTGAGGACTTTAGTCCACTTATGTTTAAAGTAATTAGTGATAGGGAAGAATATACTTTTACCATTCAGTTATTTGTTTTCTGTACTTGTTATATATTTTTGTCTCTTTTTTCCCTCCATTATTGCCTTCCTTTATGATTAATTTTTGTAATGACACGTTTTTATTCTCTTCTCATTTCCTTTTGTGCATATTTTGTAGATTATTTTGCAGTTACCATGGGGATTACATATAATGTCCTAAAGTTATGACAATCTATCTTAAATTAATATTGGCTCAGTTTCAATTGCCTATAAAAATTTTACTCCTTTATAGCTCTGTTTCCCATTTTATGTTATTGATGTCATAAATTACTCATTAATTAAATATATACCCATTAACACAGAATTTATAAATATTTTTGTATATTTGTCTTTTAATTTCTGTAGAAAATAAAAACAGTAGCATTACAAATCCATATTAAAATAATACTTTAAAAATATTTGTTTATGAATTTACCTTTACCAGAGAACTCTATATTTTTGTATGCTTTGAGGTACTATCCAGAATCCTTTTGTTTTAACTTGAAGAATACTCTTTAGCATTTCTTTTAGGGCATTTCTAGTGGTAATGGACTCCTTCAGCTTATGTTTGTCTGAGAATGTCTTAAGATCTTTTGGCATTTTACCTATATAATCCCACTGCCTTATGGCCTGTGAGACTTCTGCTGAGAAATCTGCTGATAATATTATTGAGGCTCCCTTATATGTGATGAGTTGCTTTTCTCTGGCTGCTTTCCAGATTCTCCTTCAACAGTTTCATTATAATGTTTCTCTGTGTGGGTGTCTTTGGATTTATACTACTTGGAATTCATTGAATTTTTGGATTGTAGACCTATGTATGCTATAGATAATGTTTGCATCCCCAAAGTTTATATGTTGATGTACAAATTCCCAGTGGAGTGGTATTTGGAGATAATGCCTTGGGAGGTGATTAGGGTTAGAAGAGGTCATGAGAGCAGAGCCCTCAATGTGAGATTAGTGACATCAGTGAGCTTTCACCCTCTTTTCATATGCACACAACAAAGAGGTCATGTGAACATACAGCAACATGGTGGCTGTCTGCAAACCGAGAGAAGAGGCCTCAGAATGAAATCTACTTTGCTGGTTCCCTGATCTTGGACTTTCTAGCCTCCAGAGCTGTGAAAAAATAAATTTACATTTTTTAAGACACCCAGTCTATGGTATTTTGTTATGACAACTTGAGCAGACTAAGACTATGTCTTTCCTTAAATTTGGGAAGTTTCTAGTCATTATTTCTTTAAGTAATATCCTTTCCGTTTCTCTCTCTCTTCTCCTTCTGAGACTCCCATAATGTATATTTGGTCTGCTTGATTATGTCCCATGAATCTGTTTGTTTGTTTGTTTATGATTTTCTGTGTTTTGTAATTTTTCAACAAGCAAAATTAAAAACATGATACAAATGAATGTTTTTCAGTATGTTTACCAATAATATGTATAAATGTAATGACATATTTATGTTATAATGTATACATTTATATAAACATGGGTCTAATCAAGAATATAACATCCCTCCATATGTTTTCTAACTTCTGTATGCTCTCTTTTTATTGAACTCACAATCTATTTCCCAACTACTCATCTGAAATACTATTCTTTGTTTCTATATATAATATTAGGAGTTTTTACAATCATTATTAATTATGGCAGATTATTACTCTACCTGTGATTAATATACATTTGTACCTTCACTGACTAGCAGTATATCAATATATTAAGTACCATGAATCTTTTAGGGTCTTTACTTTTCTTTATTATTTTTGCTCTTCAGACTCAGTAATTTCAAGGACCTGTCTTCAGCGTCACTAATGCTTTCTTCTGCCTGTTTGATTCTGCTGTTAAACTCTTACAGTGAATTTTTCAATTTAGTGATTGTACTTTTCAGCTTTAGAATCTGGTTTGTTCTTTTAAAAATAATTACTGTCTCTTCGTCGATGCTCTTATTTTGTTTGTATATAATTTTCCTGATTTTATTCAGTTCTTTTAGGTGTTTTGAGCATATTTAAGGCAATTATTTTAAAGTATTTGTATAATAAATACAATTCCTGTATTTCTTCAGAGATAGTTTCTGGAGATTTATTTTGTTCTTTTGAGTGGGTCATATTGTTGTTTCTTCTTGTGCCTTTTGATCTGTTTTTGAAAATTGGACCTTTGCAAAAATAGTCACTTCTCCCATTTTTTGAAACTTGTATTGAAGACCACCACTAATTAGTGGGCCCCTGAGCCTTAGGATTAGTCCAGAATGAAGGATTAAGGACTTATCAGTTCTTTTCTGGAGATGCATCATGCTTGGGCCTGTTAGTGTGCCTTAAAAAAATGTTCCCCTGTATGCTTGGCTGTTTTAAAATTTCCTAATTTTCCATAGATTCTTACCCCAATTTTTTTCAGGGCATTACATATTTCACTGTATTTCTTTGCCCATAATATCTTGCACCAGGCATCTTAAGATCTGCAATCCTCCTGTGGTTTTCATGTATTATGGCACCCACCATTGCCTTCCATGGCTTCTGCTAGCTTGAGATTCAAACTATTGCACCATTCCCTGTCTGAGCTCTGCGTCAGGCAAAACAGAAACCAGCCACTTGAACAGCCTATGGACAGGGTAGAACATTGCAAATATCTTCTCCTTCTTCTGGCTCAGGGAAGAGAACCAGGAATTGGGCTGCTTCCTCCTGATTTCACTGTTCTGGGGAGAATGTGGGCAAAGGCCAAAAAAAGCCCAAAATTTCCTACCATTTTGAATGAAGCTTTCTGTTGATTAGGTGTTTGATTGGTTGCTATAGATGTTTGACTAGTTTCCAGAGCTCCATACATTTATTTTAGTCCATCTATGTTCTTTTATGAGATATAGTAGTAATGACTGGATATCTTTGCCTGACATGGAAGCTAGACCCACAGATCCATTTTAGTATATCTGAGAGCCAGGCAGAATAGGTCTGAAACAAATAATTTGCAAGAGGAAATTAGATGACATTTGTGATATAATTAATTCAGGACTCCAGATTATAAAAGCTACGTGGTACTAGAAATGGTATGTATCCACTAGGAATTAGTTCGACCATGGTGACAAAGGAAGAGGCCAGATGACTTCACATAGCTTTGTCACCACTGGGGGCTTTAGCAGTCTCCACTGAAGGGGGCAGGTTCAACATATCAAAGAAATAGTGTCAAGTGCAAACTGATAGTTGCCTCGTGATTACATGTGAGAAACCCTTGGGGACTGCTGGAAGTACATGGTAGAGTGGAATGTGTGGGGGATACTTCTATCACACTAGAAACCTTAGAGGGATGGTAAAATCCAGAACAGTTTAGTTTTCTAATGTTAATGGGATTCTCCAGACTGATGAGGTGTGAGGATATGTATAATTGAAAAATTAATTTGAAAATAAAGATCCAATGAAAAGATTTTGCTTCAAACCATTTTAATAGCATAGTATAAGTATAAGCCAAAAAGTTAACATATACTGTCTGTACCACACTGGATCATTTAGAGTTTCCTTTAATAGCATGGAGCTTCTGTGAGGCCTGTGATTTAGTTTGGTCTGCTATTAGCCAATCTTGGGCAGCAGTAATACTTAGCAGGAGGAGCACCAATGCTGTTTTTGTACTTCTTCAAAATGCTGGCATTTCTTTTTTAAATAAAGCATTGTTTCATTTTTATATTTTAATTGACAAATAAAATTATATGTATATTTAGACTGTACAACATGTTTTGTTATAAGTATACATTGTGGAATTGCTAAATCAAACCATTTAACATATGTATTGTTTCACACACTTATTTTTTGTGGTGAAAACACTTAAAATCTATTCTCTTAGGCTGGGTGCAGTGGCTCACACCTGTAATCCCAGCACTTTGGGAAGCCAAGACAGGCAGATCACAGGTCAGGAGTTCAAGACCAGCCTGGCCAACATGGTGAAACCCTGTCTTTACCATAAATACAAACATTAGCCAGATGTGGTGGCACATATAGTTCCAGCTACTCAGGAGGCTGAGGCAGGAGAATCGCTTGAACCTGAGAGGTGGAGGTTGTAGTGAGTTAAGATCGCACCACTGCTCTTTGGTCTGGGCAACAGAGAGAGAGTCTGTCTCAAAAAAAAAATCTACTTTCTTAGTAATTTTCAAGTATACAATAATCATTATTAATTACATTTGCCATGATGTACAATAGGTCTCTTAAACTTATTCTCATCTAACACTGAAATTTTGTATCCCTTGCTCAACATCTCCCCAGTCTTCACGCCCTCACCCCCCCACCAAGCCTCTGGTAACCACCATTCTACTCTTTACTTTTATGAGTATAACTTTTTAAGATTCCATATATGTATGATCTGATATGGACAGGATAGAACATTGTAAATATCTTCTCTTTTTTCTGGCTCAAGGAAGAGAACCAGGAATTGGGCCACTTCCTCCTGAATTCACTGTTCTGGGGAGAATGTGGGCAAAGGCCAAAAAAAGCCCAAAATTTCCTACCATTTTGAATGAAGCTTTCTGTTGATTAGGTGTTTGCTTGGTTGCTATAGATGTCTGACTAGTTTCCAGGGCTCCATAAAGTTATTTTTGTCAATCTGCTTAGTCAATATAAATAACTATAAAGTTATTTTATTCAGTATATAAGATATATATTATATATAAGTATATGAGATCATGCAGCATTTGTCTTTCTGTGTCTGGCTTATTTAATTTAGCATAATGTCCTCCAGGTTCATTCATGTTGTCACAAATGACATTGTCCTTCTTTTTAAAGACTGAACAGTTTTTCATTGTGTATGTATACCACATTTTCTTTATCCATTCATCCCTTGATAGACACTTAGGTTAATTTCAAAGCTTGGCTATTTTCACTTGTCTCATTTCACTGCAACCTCTGCCTCCCACGTTCAAGTGATTCTTCTGCCTCAGCCTCCCGAGTAGCTGGGATTACAGGCACCTGCCACCACACCCAGCTAATTTTTTTGTATTTTTAGTAGAGATGGGGTTTCACCATGTTGGCCAGGATGGTCTCAGACTCCTGACCTCAGGCAATCCAACGGCCTCAGCCTCCCAAAGTGCTGGGATTACAGGCATGAGCCACCATGCCCGGCCTTGGCTATTGTTAATATTGCTGTAGTGAACACAATAGTCCAAATATCTCTTTGGCATTCTAATTCCATTTCCTTTAGATATAGATCCAGTAGTAGCATTGTTGAATTATAGAGTAGTTCTACTTTTAATTTTTTGAGGAACCTCTATACTGTTTTCTGTAATGGCTATACTAATTTACAGTCGTATCAGCAGTATACAAGGGCTTTCTTTTCTTCATATTCTCACCAACACTTGTTATCTTTTATTTTTTAAATAATATCCACTCTAACAGGTGTGTGGTAACATCTCATTGTGGCTTTGATTTGAAATTCTCTGATGATTAGTGATGTTGAACATCTTTTCATATATTTGTTGGCTATTTGCATATCTTTTTTTTGAGAAATGTTTATTCAGGTTTTTTGTCTATTTTTAAATCAGGTTGTTTGTTTTTATTGCTATTAATATTTTGGATATTAATCCTTTGTCAGATACATGGTTTGCAAATATTTTCTCCCATTCTGTAGGTTATCTATTCACTCTGTTGATTGTTTTCTTTGCTGTGCAGTTTTTTTAGTTTTATGTAATCCCATTTGTCTATTTTGCTTTTGTTGCCTGTGTTTTTTGAGTCATATCCAAAATATTTTTTTGGCCAGACTGATGTCACAGAGGCTTTCTCTTATGTTTTCTTCTAGTAGTTTTACAGTTTCAGGTCTCCAGTTTAACTAATTCCTTTTGAGTTCATTTTTGATTATGGTATGAGATGAGGGTCTCATTTTGTTCTTCTGCATGTAAATATAATTTTTTTTTCAGAATCGTTTATTGAAGAGACTACCCTTTCCTCGTTTTATGTTTTTGGTATTTTTGTCAAAAATCAATTGACTACAAATGCGTGGGTTTATTTCTGGGCTCTCTATTCTTGTAGCTAGCACTTCATTTGCAGTGAGTGGAGATTGCTGGGTCCTCTGAGTAGATACTTATGGAGATTATTGATCTCAGTTCAGTGCTGCCAGGGAATTCAAGTGGGGGCTCATCTAACATTGCTAAAGCCAATCATTTGTAGATGATCAAAATGTAAACTAATTATATTCTGAAAGATGGCTCAGAAAAATGGAAAGTAGTGGGCAACTGTTTTGTAGAAAATGGGTGCCATTAGTTTTTAATGACACACTGATAGTTTATAAAATCAACTTTTTCTAGTATAGGCAGATTTATTAAATTTAATTTCTTCCAGGTGATAGAATGTTGACAATTTTGCCAAGGAAATCTCTATAAACTTAAAAAGAGGAAGTAAAAATATTTCTTTCATAATACACACTTAGTTTTTTTTAAATAGAGAAGATCAGTGAGTCCTAGAGAAATGCATTATCTAATGTTTATTCCATTAAAAACAGTTTTTTCGTTTCTGTTTATGTGGTGAATTACTTTTATAGACTTGCGTATGTTGAACCAGCCTTGCGTCCCCGGGATGAAGCCTACTTGATCATGGTGGATAAACTTTTTGATGTGCTATTGCAATTGGTTTGCCAGTATTTTATTGAAGAATTTTGCATCTATGTTCATCACGGATATTGGCCTGAAGTTTTCTTTTCTTGCTAAGTCTCTGCCAGGTTTTGGTGTCAAGATGATATTGGTCTCATAAAATGATTTGGGAAGGATTCCCTCTTTTTGGATTACTTGGAATAGTTTCAGAAGGAATGGTACCAGCTCCTCTTTGTATGTCTGGTAGAATTCGGCTGTGAACCCATCTGGACCTGGGCTTTTTAATTGCTGCCTCAACTTCAGCCCTTGTTATTGGTCTATTCAGGGTTTCAACTTCTTCCTGGTTTAGGGTTGGGAGGAGGCAAGTGTCCAGGAATTTATGCATTTCTTCCAGGTTTACTAGTTTATGTGCATAGAGTTGTTTGTAATAATCTCTGATGATGTTTTGAATTTCTGTGGAATCTGTGGTGATATCCCCTTTCTCATTTTTTATTGCGTCTATCTGGTTATTCTCTCTTTTCTTTTTTATTAATCTGGCTAGTGGTCTGTGTATTTTGTTGATCTTTTCGAAAAACCAGCTCTTGGATTTATTGATTTTTTGAAGAGTTTTTTGTGTCTCTGTCTCCTTCAGTTCTGCTCTGATCTTGGTTATTTCTTGGCTTCTGCTAGGTTTTGAGTTTTTTTGATCTTGTTCCTCTAGCTTTTTCAATTTTGACGATAGAGTGTCAATTTTGGATTTCTCCTTGCTTCTCATGTGGGCACTTACTGCTATATATTTTCCTCTAGAGACTGCTTTAAATGTGTCCCAGAGATTCTGGTATGTTGTGTCTTCATTCTCATTGGTTTCGAAGAACGTCTTTATTTCTGCCTTCATTTCATTGTTTATCCAGTCAACATTCAAGAGCCA
>CAUYLG010018799.1:0-46226 GCA_963573385.1 Cacajao melanocephalus
GACTGCATTCTAGCCTGGGCAGTAGAACAAGAATCCTGTTCTCTCTCCCTCTTTTTCTTCCTCTTTCTTTCTCTCTTACATTCTTTTTTTTCTTTCTTTCACTCTCACTTTCTTTCCTCTCTTTTCCTTTCTTTCAAAAAAAAAAAAAGAATACAAAACAAACAAAAACAAAAAGCCATCACAATCAACTGGGAAAGGCACACTGCTTTAATAACCTGTGTCTTCCGTCCCTCCGGACCCAGAGCTAGCGGGAGACTCACACCCCCTGCCCAGGAGCACCGCCCACGCCAGCCAGTCGCAGTCACCTGAAGAGCAGCAGTACCGCCTGGGGAAACGTCTGGAAGTTATTGTTCCTATTGATCTGGTTGTTATCTTTCATGGCAACTTTCCCAAACATCTAGGTGGAGAAGTTTCAGGAAAAAGAGAATAGATTTCATCATGCAAAAAAAAAAAAAAAAAAAAAAAATCCATATGTGAATTTAGAACTAACTCTGGTTTGATCTTTACCAACTAGGGCTTTCTCATGGTATCTGGCACTTTACTCATTCAACAAAGATCTGCCAGGCACAACCATGTGCTAGGCAGTGGGTTACACACTGGGAGCATGGTGCTCCAGATGGGCACATTCTCAGGTTCGAGGATCCCCTACCCTGGGGGAGAGGCACAAGGGTAGCCAGGCAACACCAAACCCCAGTGATGATACTGGGGTGGTCCAGATACACAGGAAGCATGAGACAGGCTCATCCACCCAAGGCTGGGGGCAGGGCCAGGGAACCTCTAGGGGAAAGCGACATGTAAACTCAGAACTGAAAGATACATCAGGCGTTAAGAAAGGTGAAGAGTGTTTCCAGTGGAGGGACCACTGTGTGCATAGGGGCAGGGTGACAGAATAGATACCGAGGGAATGAACTTCACATGTGTGAGGAGCAGACAGATAAAAGACCATGCTGGAGGCCAGGGCAGGAACCAACAGGCAGGGGCTGTGAGCCCCGAGCAGGAGAGTGGGCTTTACCTTCAGGGCAATGGGAGGGTACTACAGAGTTTTACTTTTGAGACTTGAAAGCAGACTGACATTCCAGAGAAGCCTGCAGATGCTTACAAACGCCTGCTGGGTGAATCCGGAGGGGTGTGTGCCATGCAGTTTGCAGTTCTGAGATGGCTCTTTTTTATATGAGAAAATATGTGATAAAAGACCTTCCAGGGCACACAGCACCATGTGCTGCTGAGTCACAGAGGCTCAAGTATGCTGACTTATGTTTCATAACTCCTGGTAAGATTCCCAGAGACCTGCAAATGCTTCTATGCTTTCAGGATTTTTTTTTTTAAAGCACTGCCATTTCTCTGCTCCTAGAATCACAGAATCACTTCATTTCTTTCTCACTTACATCCCTCCTTTATTGAAAGACGGCACCTGCACATGTGGAGAATCTGTAAGGAGCCTGCCAGTAGGGATCTGCAGTCACCTGGGCTCTCCGACTGCCTCCACTCTTAGAGGCTGCCTCCCTCCACCCTGCCTGGGGAGGCAGGATTACTAGGGTTTGTTTCAGGCTTTCCTCAACATACCTACGGGCATTTTCTTCCTATCCACAACCCATCCCACCGCCCACTTGGTGTTAGTGCTCCTCTGTTTGGGAGGCCCGATCCCTTTCCCACGCCCAGGAGGAACTGGGAAACAGGCTGCAGCCCCTCAGCTTGGATCACAGAAGAGCCCAGTTTCACGCCTCTTTTTAAAGGTGAGCTACTAAAGCACAACAATGGTCACAAAAGGCATTTGGCTCAGCACGAGCCTTCTGTCCCCACAGTGGCTCAGCACAGACTGAAAAGGCCCACAAGGGGCCACATGCTTCTCTCTTCAGTCTTAGCATCTGGAAATATTTAGTTTCAAGTGAATCTCACTTTGTTATGATAAAGCATAATTCTTCTGCCATGAACTGCAACTTTTCTCGGCACATTCTACCCTCTCTACATTCTTCTGAGCCTGGGCCTCCCCTGGAGTTCTCTCCCAAGCAGCCATGTCTTTCCTGTCTTCCTATGGCTTCAGCAGAGGGGTCTGGCTGAAAAAATCACAGCGCTTCTGCTTCATCTGGTCAACGTACATCTTGCTACAGATTTGGGGCTACCCAGTGAAAGGGCCCGAGGGCGGGGTGGCTGGAGCTTACCTGCATGCCAATGACAGCATAGATGAAGAACAGCATGGCTATGAGGAGGGCCACATACGGGAGTGCCTGGGAGAGAAAAGGCACTTGGCTCAGTACCGGCTGGCTATCCCATGAGAAGACCCATGAGAGGCCACATGCTTCCTTTCCATTCCACGTGTTACAGTGAAAGAACCCCGACCATGAGGAAGAATTGTTCAAATCCCAGCACTGCACAACTACTTCAGTCCTGAAGACACCATCCACACGCACGCCCACTGTTACAATTTATAGGCAGGATGGGCTCGTCGTGGTCACTAACCCTGTAGCCTGACCCTAAACACAGACACGTTACTCTCATGACAATTCTTACACTCATTACTGAAGTTTTTGGGTGAAAATATAATTGATCAAACCATTCCAGAACACTGGACACTTAGAGTACTTCCACTTTCTTTTGTGGGTATGTTTTGGGGGACAGTACTGTAGACAACGTTGCAAAGGAATATCTTTATGCAAAATCACCTAGTTTCTGCTGAAGTATTTCCTTAGAGTGAAGTCTTAGGAGTGGAATTACTGGGTCAGAGGGGAAGAACCACTTTCTGGCTGTTGCTGTAGAATGCAAAATACCTTTCTTAAGATGCACACCTTCTGAAAGGACTGCTAAGTTCAGGGGCGGGGCCAGGGAAGAAAAGGAGTGAGCTGGGGGGTCACCAAGTCTGGCTCTCTTCAGAAACACCAAATGCAAGCGTCTGACAGAGCCCCCATCCTTTAATTGAATGTTCCTCAACTGCTGTCTACCTCATCACATGTGACAAACACGTCCACATGCATAGGGTACCCAGATTGTTAAGCTTAATTCTGGGAACATACACTTAAAGCACCAACTTTCTCTATTATCTGAGAGAGCTCACAGGTGCCCAGCCACCTTCAGATCTGTGCCTGCTGTGGACCTGTGCCTGCCAGCCTGGCCTGGTACAATAGGCCCTCCCCGCAGCTGGGCTGCTCAGCAGGGTCCCACAGGGTTTGTTTCAGGCTTTCCTCAACATACCTACATACATTTTCTTCCTAGATTGCCAAATGTTTAAGATTATTGTTTGCACAGTTTCTCTGTTTGTATGAACCACTACTCTGGAACATGACTTTCTTATCTGTGGCAGATTGAATCTTAACGAATTTGTTTAAAAAGTGAGATGATATTACCTCCCAATTACCTATTTTTTATAGCAGTTTGTTCCTAAGTTTTGGTACTTTATATGAATAACAACTGTCAAGGGTTCTGTGCCTTAGCAAGTCCAAGGCTCAGCTGCCTGAGGCCCCCACTGTACCTTCCTCCAATCTCACTCTCCCCAGCAGGACCTGCGACTTCCCTTGTGAGTGCCTGCATCACTCCCCACCCCAATGCTGTCCCTTCTCCCTTTTATCTGTGAAAATCCCATCCATTAGGGACAAATGCTTACTGGGATGGTAACACTGGTTATCCGAGAGGTGGGTAAGGGGCAAGTTTGAACTTTATCTTTATTTATCTTTAGACAGCTTCATTTGTTGTTGTAAACATTTATTACTTTTGAATGAAAAATAGTCAAATAATTTTTAAAAATGAAGATGTAGGATTCACTTTCCACTGTTTGTGCATATCCACAAATTCCCTACATGGGTGCACCTTTTAATAAGAATCTCTATTTCCCACTTTTCCTCCTCTGAATGGAATCAGTCCAGAAGGCTAGAACATCTGGGGCAGGGTACTGGCAGGTAGAGGAAAAGCTGGGTCTGCTCGGGAAAGTCTAGAACTGAGCTGTACCAGCCTGGAGAATCAGAGGTGACAAATGAGACATGGCCTACGCCTGAACATCCTGAACTTTGTGACCCTTTCAGCTGCAGGATAACCCAGTGATGGTGTGCTGGCCCAGGTAGTGGCTTCTGATACGTATCCAGACTAGTCAACAGACAGCACTGCTGCAGCCTTATGAGAAGGCATCAGAGAGAGGCTGCTGGGCTTCCAGGCAGTCTGCTGGGACCTGGCACTGTCACATGCCACCGCCAGGCATCCCAGAAGCACTTCAGGGCTGCAGACCCCACACCTCTCTCAGTCTTGGAAATGCTGTAGCTCTCTCAGCTACGGGTCCTTCCTTTCTCTTCTGTTTCCTTTAGGCAAGTAATCCAATGTGATTTACCCAAGAAACGCTAAGTTGGGTCTCTCTGGCATTCCATGTGTTCTACTGACCTAAGCCTACACAGTGGCCACACAGGGGGAGCCTGGAGGGGAGTCCTCTAGGACGGGCACAATCACTGACTTACATATGATCTTCAAAGACAAAGAAGTCCTTAGCATGGCTCTTACCTGAAAGGACTTAATAAAAGTCCACAGCAATGTCCGGATGCCTTCCCCTCTGCTGAGAAGCTTCACCAATCGCATCACTCGGAAAAGACGGAAAAAGGTGATGGAGATTCTATTGCTCTCTTCAGAGTTCTGAAGGGTTATCATGGAGAGGTCAAACCCAATGGAAAGTAGAACATGCAACACTTTCAGAAAAACAGCAATGGATGCAAAGGTGACAGAGGAAAGAACTGAAGATGTGATTCTAGGGCCTTTTCATCTTAAAAAGCATGATATGGAAGGAAGAGTTACATGCCAACAACACAGAGCTTGGGAAACTGCGTCCACACAGCACATGCATGTCCATGTGTTCTACTGTGTTAGAGGAGAGCGCTGGGCTGGTCAACAGTGCTGGACACTGATGATGAATGCAAACCACTGCAGACACTGTTCTGGAAGGACAATCATGGAGAATACAGAAAAACCAGTGGAAAACTCGACATGGCCAAATAAACTCAACGAAAAGGCCCAGCCCCTGGGGACTAGTTGCTGATCTTACCCCAGGTGTAGCAGTTGGGACAGGGACACTTTCACTTTCAGTTGGCTTTAAGAAATCAAAGATTGAAAATGGATTAATGAACCAGGAAGGAGTCAATGGTTCTGGAGAGCATTTCCCCCTTTTAAAAAATGCGTGCCTCCTGTCTTTGGACAACACACCTGCTCCCTCCCTGAGAAAATACCAGTGGCTTTCCTTGGAGCTGGACTTGAGGGCAGGCAGCCATGGATGTGGGCACAGACACACTACCACTTTCTAATTCACGTCCGAGGACACGCTGTGCCCAGGCTAACAGGCATCCAGTAAGAACAGTGTCTCAAGACCTCAACTGTCCCTAGAGACAGATGCAGAGCCTGCCCCTGCTTCTCATAGGCTAGTTCTCTTGGCTTAGTCAGGGCTGTGGGTCTCAGGAACTAGTCTCTCTGCAGCAGGCCTCCTAGCCCCAGAGAACAGAATGTCTCTAGCAGTGGGGCAAACAGCGGTGCCTGTCTGTGGGCCACAAACTCCCTGGGACCACACACTGTTCCCATGAGACCAAATGCCTGGGCAGTGTACGTCTGACAGCAGCCTCTCTGGTGGGGCTGCTCAGGAGCTGGACAGACTGAGTCAGAGTGAGGAGGAGAGAGGCGGGCTCCCTACACAAGCCCTCGCTGCCCACCCCACAGTTCAGATAGCTTTCACACAAGAGGAAACTCAGGTCTATATAAGTCTTTGGAAGAAACAGTGGAGGACCAGCTCTCCTGAGGTTCAGCAGCTCCACCTCCTCCAGGGTCTGGCTGCACTCTTGTTCTTTGGGCCCCAGGATGCAGAATCTGTGATGGCTGGTGCTCACCTGCCCCCGCAACCCCCACCCCCAGGGAGGGCAGGGGTCTTGCCTTATGCCACGCCATGCCCAGCATGGTGCCTGACACTTCCCGAGTATTCAGAAAGTGTCTGAACGCAGAGTTGGAAGCAAACTCCAGCTAGCACCAGGAGGCATCTTTACATTCAAAAGCAACAGTGAGCAGAACCAGAGCCAGCATGTGCCGGCCTCTCTTCCCTGACAGAGAGGAATGGGGCTCTTCCGGTTAGGGGCTTCAAGGAGCCTTTCTGTACAGTGTGTCGGCAAAGTTAAGAAACACGTGTACACATCTGGACACACGCACTTCTCAAGGGCCTCCTCCCTGGGGATCCGGGGAAAGAAGAGCTCAGTCTGAAGCCTTTCTAGCATCAAGGGCTACCTCCTGAGACCGAAGAGAAATTCTACAAAATTCACAGAAAATAAGGGGTTGGAGCACATTACAGAACAACTGAAAATCAGCAACGTGACTATGAACCCAAGACCAACAGGTCTGACAGAGTTTAAAACGGGTCCTTGCTTCTCCTGGGATGCTCAGAATGGGAACTCTGCAACAGGTTTATCAAGAACCCAGGGCTGCTATTTTTATTTCCTTCTTCCATTAGCTCATCTCAAAAGAAATACCACCTCCTTCAAGGGACAGATAATGTTTTTCAACTTAAGACCTTAACAAAGGAAGGAACTAATTTTTTAAACTTCTCATCGTCTTCCACATCATTCTCACTAAGGCTGTGCACAGGAAGGCTCCACTCTGGCCTGTTTGGCTGGAGTGTGAGGTGAGTGTGTGCGCTAAGTGTGCATGCATGCATGCCTCTGCTTGCCTGATTTCAGGGGACCAGGCAGTGTGCACGAGACAGACGGCTCTATGGTTACCCTTTTGAAACATGCGCAACTTATGCATCAGACCTGCGGGACCTGTCGGTCAGGGAAGACGCTCCTGACCACAGTCTGGCCTTAGACCCTCCTGCGTGCCTCTCCCTACTCTGCTTCAAGTCCGATAGGCCATTCATGTCCCCCTTCCTTAGGGTTCGTGAAAGTCAGCAACCGAACTGAATTTCGAAGTGTACATCTCTTCAACTGATATCTTTGAAATGTGACAACCTATGGACTATGAACTTCAAACCACGAATATTCTCTTGTTTAAAAGAACAAAAGGGAGGAGGAGACAGCATTTGTAAAGGGACAGGGCAGCACAACATGCGCGGGAGGAAGGAAAGAGCAAACAGCACACCAGGCTTCATGCACCCTCCAGCGTTCCCGCGACACCTCCCCTCCCACCACGCACCACTGGGCAGGGAGGGCTACTTCAGGGGAGGATGTGACCAGTAGCTCTGGGGGGACAGTGCAAGTTGCCAAAATATCTTACAAATTTAAAGAACTCTGAGAATGGCTTTGCCCAAATGACAAACGTCAGCCCAGTGAAAAGGGCAGGTCAGCTCTCATGCCAGCCTGCACACTAAAAGCACCTGGGGATCTTCAACAAAATCTCTGAAGTCCAGGTCCCACCCG
The DNA here is from genome assembly GCA_963573385.1 of Cacajao melanocephalus. Classification (NCBI taxonomy): domain Eukaryota; kingdom Metazoa; phylum Chordata; class Mammalia; order Primates; family Pitheciidae; genus Cacajao; species Cacajao melanocephalus. Next base: position 7,356 of record CAUYLG010018799.1, read on the forward strand.
AGAGATTCTTACTATATGGATCTGGGGCATGTCTCCATGTTGGGAATTTTATTTTATTATTATTTTTTTGAGGTGGAGTTTCCCTCTGTCACCCAGGCTGGAGTGCAGTGGCATGATCTTGGCTCACTGCAACCTCTGCCTACAGGGTTTCAGTGATTCTTCTGCCTCAGCCTCTTGAGTAGCTGGGATTACAGGTGCCTGACACCTTGCCTGCCTAATTTTTTTGTATTTTCAGTAGAGATGAGGTTTCGCCATGTTGGCCAGACTGGTCTCCAACTCCTGACCTCAGGTGATCTGCCTACCTCGCCCTCCCAAAGTGCTGGGATTGCAGGTGTGAGCCACCACACCCAGCCTGCATGCTGGGAATTTTAAAAGCTCCTTGGTGATTCAAATGTGCTGCCAGAGGTGAGAACTCCAGTCCTGGGCCAGGGTAAAGCTGGCCCAAGTAGTTAGCAGTTAGCCCGTACTAGCTAATGCCCTTTAGGTCTTGAGCGGCCATACAGAGTGGGATTGCTAGAAAAGCCCATTCAGGCTGCTGTGGCTGAGCAGTGGGTTCTTTTTGAGTTGATGAGAGATCAGTACTCGGATGCAGAGACAGAGATTAGACTCCATCCCCATCTTCTTTACGAGGGATGGAGGAGGCTTGAACGTGAAGGGAGCTGGAGGAGCTGGAACGCCAGTGGGCTATGCTATGCTGGACATCCCTAGAGGACACCAGACTGGGGAAGGACTCCTCACTAGGTAGCTTTCAAGGACAGACTCAAGGGGCTGCTAATCAGTTTTTAATAGGGGGAATTCCAGTGTCACCTCAGGGCTTAGAAAAGCTTAGCAGTTCCTTCCCACCCTAAGATGTCACATTCTTCAACTGGGAACCCTATAGGAGACAGCCCCTTGGCCTCAGGAGGCTGCACTACATGTCAGAAGGCTCCTTAGATTCCTGGGGCTCTGCTGATGTGGGGGCTCTCCTGATGTTCCCTCAAACCTTTTCCTACAGGGCTCTCAGGCAGGCTTTTACCACATAGGCTCTTACCACATATGCTCTGGGGCAGCCCCCTGCAACTGTGGAAGCCAAAAAGACCACGAGGTTCCCAAACAAAATCAGTCCATTTCATTTTCTATATTAATTTCTATCTGTGCTTGGAAGAGTTGAGAGGATGCAGTTTTCTAATTCAGATAGGAAGCAAACCAACATCCCAGAACAGCTGGGCCAGGTAACCTGAGGCATTGTGGAGAAGCCAGTCTTTTGGGGGAGCATTCCTCTGACTATTTCTGAGCTGGCAGGCAACACCTATGGAAGGAGGACTTCTTTATTTGGAGTCACTGGGTCTGTGTCCACCACCAGTGCCTAGCTGAGCTGGCTCCTGGGAAAGGGTTCGCATATGAAGTGGGGGACTACACAACCTTACTGTGGGGTCAGAAAAAGATTAGTGGTCCACTGTCAGCCACCTGGTCCAAAGAGTATGCCTTAAAAGGCAGGGACCATTCCTGGGTGTCTGAGTGAGCTCCCTAATGACTTTTTACCTGCTCCTTCAAGGTAAGTAATATAAGGCAGACTTGGCTTCTAAACAAGCATTTTGCCTCCCAGGCACTAATGATAATGAGAATAGACAAATGTCAGTGACAGCTATCCTCCGGTTAGGGACAATATGTTGCTGGGTCATGTCATCACTCAAAGAACAAACAGGCATCAAGGAGGGAGGGAGCAAGAGGGAGCCCACCAGTCACCGTTGACGTTTTAGCAGCCTGGTGAGCTTAGGACCAAACGTGATGGAGACAAGTCCATGAGCACTGCCAAACCAGGAAGTGAGCGGGCTGTGGGGAGGTGGGAGGGGGCAGTGGGATGCAGCAGGCTGGTGCGCGTGCAGGCAGGACCGTGCAAAGGACTACCCAAAACGTTTCTGCAAAGAATACCAGTGCAGGCTGAATTCAGTCATTTCTCAGCCACATCATTCATTCTGGGAGACTATGTTGGCAAGTCACAGAGCCAAGTGTGACTGACCAAGATGGCCCCAGGCAGGAGATGACAATATATGGGATGGGGAACAATTCAGATGATTGCAACCAATCCTTAGCACGTCCTGTGAAGCGTAGTGAAAACCAAAGGTGGAGAGCCAAAAACAAGCACACAGTCTTTAGAAGTGCTTTGCTTTAACGACTTCACCGTATATATGCTTATATATACTTGCCGCTACAATTTTCTAAAAATAAAACCAACATGAAAATCAATTAGGCAACAGAAAAGAAATATCCACAGAGTTGGGGGAGAGAGAGCACAGCAGGTTAAACATTGCAAACAATGATGACTTATGGCAGCTACAACCAGCCAACAATGAACCAAGGGTGTTCATGCTCAGCTGACAGCTGACCCCGCAGCTCAGGAGACAAGGCCACTGAGGATGTGATGTGCACTGCTCCCCAGGGAAGCTATGTGTAGAGGGGAGTGGGGTGTCGGAACCAGCAGTCCCACTGTCACGTATTTACACCAGATGTTAAGGATACCCAGTCTTTTTTTTTTTTTTTTTTTAATCTTTGTGCCTCCCCCCAGCCTAGCCCAGAGCCTGTGAGAGGTGGATGCCCAGCACATATGTGTTGAAAGATTGAATAAATGTGAAGGTGGCCTTGAGCATCCCCTCTGTTCCAAGGCCCAGCAGGGAAACACTGAGATTTCTGAAGGTGGTGTTCTGCTGGCCCAGGGTGGGGAACCAGCATTGCCACGGCTGAGGAATATTTGGTCTCGGGCCACAGCTGACCAGGGAAAAGGTCACTGACTGAAAGCACATTCTGGGAATGTCTGCCTGTGTGATTGGAAAGTTTAATTGCATGCCAAGAAGGGGGCCCCTGAAAGCCTGTCTTGTTCAGATACCTAATGTCAAATGCTAACTAGAAACTTCAGCATAGACCTGCCCCTTTTCTGACTGGTACAAGGTGAACACAGCAACACTGAGGCACCGATGAGCAAAGCTGGGCCAGAGGGGACAGGGGCAGCGGGAGGAGCAGGGCCAGCCCGCAGCACACGTGAGGCAGCCAGGAAGCCGGGCGCGTGCTGTCCCTGAGTACACGGGTGCTACATCCCTGCCAGCCAGCAGGCAGGTCAGGCGTGAGAAAGCTGGGTATTCCCAGGTGGAGAGACCTTGGCCAAATCCTGGTGCCCAAAAGCTAAGTGTTTACACCCACTACCTACACAGTGCTTGAAGCACTGAGCAGTCCAGGGAGACCTGCCGAGCTGCTAGTTTACTGTAGTTTTGCTTCCATTATAAGCCGTCTCTGACTCACAGAAGGGTATGTTCCAAAACTTTCATGTAAATATACCTCCACGTCGACTGTAAGCAGTTTGTGTTGTGAGATGATGAAGCCGGCAGATGTCTAGCCATAAACTTGGGAGAGAGTTCGGGGCTGCCCAGTTAGGGACCTGCTGTTCTCCCATTAGCACCAGCTTATTTTATTACCAAGCATCATATCATGAATGGCAGTTTTATAGCAGACACATGGAACATTTCACATCAAGTAGAATTTACATGTCTGGGCTTTAGGAGTTAGAAGATGTGCATACCTAGGTCTAACAAAGCACTATCTGAGTGCCTTGTCATGGCGTGGTGTGACGAAGCTTCAACCATACCCTCAGTCATGTCTGACAGTCCATTTTACTTATTACAGGGATAACCCACACTTAGAATAATACCCTTGTATCTCTCTAAAACTTTGGGGTTTTTAGTAAGCATTTTCACAAATATTCAGATCATTTTATCACTATAACATACCTGCAAGGCAAGGGGGCAGATGTTACGCACCCCACTTGGCCCGTGAGGGAACTGGAGTCCAGGTCAGTTTGGAACTAAGGCTGCAACTGCCAGGTCTTGGGATTGCCAGGCTGGTGACTGCCTTACTATTTACACGCCAGAATCGGCACGGCCCCAGACAGGTGGCATAAAGGGATTTCACAGTCCTCGTGTGATGCAGGCTGTCTGGGCACCAGGATGGACCTTATAACCCTCACTCCTGTAGATGTCACCAGGCAGAGCATAAGGGGCAGGGGGTGGGCTGGACATTGTGGAGCAAAAGCCAACACTGCACACAGACCCTCCCCGTGCTCCGCCCATTATCTTGAAAGGCTCTGCACAGCTTGGGCACACACACTGGACGCCCACTAAGACTTGCTGATGAACTGGAAACAGATCAGGTAGACAGGGGCCTTTCTGCCTGCCTGAGGCCTTCTGATCTCGCATGGGTCAGACGCAAGAGGAGCTAGGAGGCAGATGGTGCTCCCTTTCTCACGCTTCTTAATTTTGCAGGGGGTAAGGTTTTCAGAACACTTCTAGGGAGAGGGGTTCACTCCGTCTTCAGTGCTGCTACTGCACTTGTTCCCCTCTCAAATGAGTCTACTGCATGTAGCAAAGGTGTACTCACACCCTCTCCCTGGTTCTCACTCGGCCCTCTTTTCCCTGGCCCCAAGCAGCCTTCTACCAGCTGGTGTCACTCTTTGGGCATGGGACATTCACCAGTTAGACTCAGAGCAGACATGGTACAGGTGAGGGCACGAGCAGCAGCTGCCACACGCTCAGGGCATAGCTGTGGGGCCTCCCGCCTGTGCCCTCACAGAACCATTGTGGAGACGAGGGTGCACGTCATTAACTCCACGTACAGCAGGAAAGGCGGAGGCACACAGCGCTCGGATGACTTTCACAGTCACACGGCTGGTGAGTGACAACATCCACACAAACACACACAATTAACTCCCAGCCCTTACAACTTTAACCAGATCTTTTGAAATACTGTTCTAGTTCCAAATGGCAATCCTACATAGACTTCCCCACTCTTTTTCAGGGAAAGGAGATAGAGATGGGGTGAGGGAGAGAAAACTACAAATTATCCTTAGTCTTTCAAAATAAATTTGTGTCTGGATTTCTAAAGTGTGTGGAGATTCATGGGCAGGGCCTCTGGTCTCTTCTACATCAGGCCTAATGAAAACAACCACGATATAGGACACAAAGTTTGCTACTTACATTCACTTCAGTTATAGCAATATCAACGACGCTACCAACAACAATTAAGGCATCAAAAGTGTTCCATGCATCAGTGAAATAGTGCTGTTAGGGCAAGCATTCAGAAGCCACAGAGGAGAGGAAGCACCACAAGAAAAAAGAAGAAAAGGACAGTGTTATAAAAGGGGAACATTCCAGCACCACGCCAAACGGCTACTTGAAACATCCCCCTAAAATAAACGTGTTATACATACGCCACTTTGGGTATCGCTTCTGACACAGCAAATGAAAACAATTAGACACACCCTATCTTACCTTGCCTACTAGTGACCTGGGTAAATGCTGCAAAAAGGCCTGTCCTCTGAAAGGTGACTTGTGTCTACAAAAGGCCCTGGGCTAAGTAAGGCTCTACCCTGAAGGGCTTCTTGCCCACAGCTCTCATTAGGAAATCCTAGTTTCAGATCAAGTGACTGGGATCTGTGACTTGTCCAGGTGATGCCACTGCAGGGCAGGGAGCGGAGTATGCACAGACAGAGAGAGAGGACACAGGTGGCGGCCACGCCAGGTGCATACTCACGTCTGCTTCGCTGAGGGCCACGTCTATAATGCTGCCGATTACGATGAGGGAGTCAAACGTGTTCCAGGCGTCACTAAAATACCCCTGGACAGAGCAGGCGAGGGCAGACGTTTATGAGCATGTATGAATGACCCGCCACACGGACCATATAGGGGCGAATCCGAGTCCCTGCTGCTCCCATGGCACCAAGGTGGGGTGGGAAAGCCAAAGGGGGGGTAACAATACCGTCCACTGGTGGAAAGGGACACAGGGGGGCGGCTGTGCACCTTTATGTGAGAGAGAAGGTGCACACACAGCCATGCACACACCCATGCATACATACACACATGCACACACGCACACCCATGCACACACACACACACATGCGCACGCACACACACATACCCATGGTCTTGACGGCACCAAACCAAGCAGAATATCTGCAGGGCAGAGGAAGGCATTTTGGCAACCTTGCCCTGGTACCCAGAGGGATGATCCCAAACCCTCATGAGCTGATGGACTCCTCCCTTAGAACCTCCACTAACCCCACTTAACGAGCACTGTCACATTTCCACTTCTGTGCCCCTTCAATGCTCTCCAGTCCTCACAAGTCCAGCCAGTATTACAAAGGTCACGCCTTGTGGCAGGCTAAGTCCCCGTCTTCAAAGAACTTTCAGTGGCGAGGACACAGATGGGATTACGGGGATAAGATAATGGGGCTTAGGTAATGGCTTACGGGGAGACAGGTACTGTGAGGCACAGCATCATGGCAGACACTGGCTCTCAGTCATGGGGGTGGGGCTTAGTGTGGGGAAGTCAAGGCAAGTTCTAGCGTAGAAAAGAGTATGGAATGAAGAGGAGGTTCCAGGGCTCCCTCTGTCCTCCACAGAAGCCAACAGGCTCCTTCTTCCATCTCAGCTTTTGCTTTCTTTCCTTCCCCCTTTTCATCCTCTAGGCTGAGAGGAATCCGTCGCATCCTTCAAAAACAGCACCAAGTTCCTCCCCACCTCCTGACATCTCTGCGATCCTAACCGCCTAACCCCAATCCATCTGCTCAATTTCACCCTCCTTCAAGGTCAGATAAATGCTCCTTGATGTAATCTTCCCAGCCCCAGCTGTCTGCACTCCCTCATACTGACCCTGAATCTCTTATGTACTGATCGCTGATCGTGGGGTCTTTGTCTGCAGTGCTACCAAGTAAAAGTGCTCAAGGACAATGGCTGTGCCTTATATTCGGTCCCCCAACTCCACCAACCCCATTATCTAGCCAGAGCCTTGAACCCCAGTCAGTGTTTGGCACACGTGATGTCTCCATCTTCCACCAACTTGTGCCCTACCTGTCATCCAGCTTTGTCTGGCTGTTTAGGTCCTCCTATCTTGCAACAATTTTGAGGGTATAACATCCCCACAATTGTGACTTATAATCTACATGTATGTGCAGGACATTTTACATCTTCTTCTGGGCTCAGCACAACAGGTGCTAAATTAGTGCCTGTGGTCTCTCAACACCCCTGGTATGCTCCCGGTTGGAGAGGTTGGTGGGGAGGCACTGCACACAGAGCTGAAGGGGCAAGGAATTGACTGTCAAGATGAACAACTCTGTCTATAAACCAACTGTGTCTTTCCAAAAAGTCTGGACAATTTTTAGAAATGAAAATTCAGGTACAAATTATATACAAAGGGACCCAGCATGCTTAAAACTGGGTGCATTTAGTGCTACATTAAGAAAACCAGATTGAAAGGTACTTGGAGGTGTCAGGTCCCAGAAACTTGTGATCAAACACAGACCCCGAAGAAGCCACTGCAGAGCCATAGCCTTTTGCGACGGTATAGAAGATCTGGACGTGCTGACTGTTCTAACAACTAGAGAAGGGACGTTTATTCTAGTCACCATCCATCACTCCTGGTGCATTTATGGGGAGCTACGACACTGACTAAGGGCTTGCTTCTTACATTTCATCTTAATAACGTAAGATTCCCCCACCCAACCGCCATGGTTTCTAACCAACTCTTCACCTCTCTGCCCGCCCTCCAATCACAGTGCCTCTCTCTCGTTTTACCCTCACTGACTGCTACCCTCACAGGCCCCTCTCTCAGCGACAAAAGGAACTTGTGAGCCCCAAATCTGATGATCTGTGTATAAAAGTCTAATGAGAAGGTCTACTTTAAAAACAGCACAGCTTATACTTTCTAGCTTTCCTTTGCATGAATTCATGATTCTTGGCTGGCAAAACTGAGCAGAGATGGGCTGCCTTTGCGATCTAGACTGGCCGTCAGAGGTAAGATCAACAGCTAGCCTCAGGTCGTAAGGGAACACAGCAGAGTCTCCTTCATCCAGGAAGTCTCCTAACAAGAAAGCCAGCTGAATCAACGTGCTTAGTGCTACAGCTGATGCCCCCCATTGCGAATGGGTAACAAGCAGTTCTCTGACTGGTGGCAGTGCCACAGACCACACTTGGAGGGGCAGAGCCTGCCCTTTTCTTCACGGAGTTAAGAGCAACTCAAAAGCTAAAGAGAGCGCAAAGATCCTTCCCCTCCCCTCTGGGGAGGAATTTACACCACAATCAAACACTGGGTCGTGAGTAGCAACTAGACCTTCAGAGTACTGACAGGGCGGAGGAGACCCAGTGTCCATCCTTCGCAGCAGCTGCAGTATGTGCCCAGCCCTGCCTGCAACTGCACTGTGTACGCCGCTTCTCTCTGTTACTTACACCATTTCCCAGGGGCCGGACCCACCACGTGGGTGCTGGAGGCCGGCCTCTATCACTGACTTTGAGATTTTATTCCTGAATAGCTCCTCTCGCCCTCTGTACAGAATTGTCAGTCTTCCTCCCTTTGGGCCATTTCCATCAGCCTCTAAGATATTCTCAATGCTGGTGTGCTGTGATGGATAAAATTCCTTTAAATCAACTCAATAGGGGCTTAACATTTCCTTAGGGTCTTGGAAGTTTTTGGCAATTTCATTGACTCTCTCTCTCTCTCTGCAAACCCCTCACACTCACAAAATTGTGCCCAAATCAGAATGACTGATGGACTGAAGGTTGACACCCTTAATCTAGGAAGCAGGAGGCAGGTAGCTGAAATCACAGGAGTCCAGGGGAGGCAGAATAGGCCAGCCCTCCCTTTCTTCCCACATACTGTTTCCCTATCTAGTAGTGTCTTGTTTGATAAAATCACTGTCAAGTGGCAGGACTCAGTTCCCACACTCTTCTCCCACCAAAGCACCATACTGCCTTTGTAACCAGTAGATAAGATATAAGAAGAGACACGGCTCCTAAGAGAGGGCCCCCCTCCCTGCTCTCTCCTTTTGGCCTATGACGATGTGGTTTCCTACAACTGAATTCTGAGGCCAGGACCTCTCAAGTGGAACCAGTAGTCAAATCTATATTATTTTTGTGTCCGGCTCCACCTGCCTGAAAAGACCAAGCAAGTCAGCCACATGCAGTAGTATGTGTTACTCAGAAACATTTCTGACTCTGGAAATTTAAAATCACAAACCAGACCAAAGTGGGCCTCAGAGTCAGGAAGCACCATTATTTCGAAGAACCCTATTCTCACCATCCATCAATGGTTGTCTCCTGCCAGACAGTGGGCTCCCGGAAGGAGACTCTTCTTATTAGTGGACCTCTTGCCAGGATACGGCACAGGGTGAGGGGCAACGTTTGTGGAATGGTTGCAAATGGGAAACAAGAAAAGTGGCCGAAGTCCAGATTCCTTTTGCTGTCTGGCTTCACCCTCATCTGCGGATCAGAAGAAGCCTATATCAATAATGTGCCTTTTGTCATTGACCATGGCAACCAGATCACTCACTCATTTCTGGCAGGGATTATTTGGGTAGCATTTGACCCAAGTGATAACCCAAAGTGCCAACTTTTGGTAGAAACTATGCCTGACAGCTTTCTAACTAGCAAAAGCCTTTCCAAAGGTAAGTGGCGGAATAAAGGAAGATGTGCTCCACTCTGCTTTACCCAGACACCCAGATTTTGTCTTACCTCACTTTCCATATTTATTTTATGAAACAACTGAAATCCTGCACCCTGTGTCCCCTAACACCTCCTCCCATGCTGTGAGATGGCAGTAAGATGGCCTCTTCTGTCACGGAGGCTCCCAGCATGGGGTTTCCCTCTGACCCCCTCCCACCTCCCTCCTGGCTAGCAGAGGCTGAACCATCTCAACTCCCATGGCCTTGGGTCATTTCCCTCTAAATATGCTCTCTTAGGGAGCAGGTGATAGAAAAGCAGGTATCGTCTCACACCCAGAAGGTGCACCTCCAGGGTCATCCCTTTATTCCTTTCTTCATTCCACCAATCTTACTGAGCTACCACCAGGAAGCAGGCATCATGTGAAGCACTGCAGAGCCAGAGACAGAAGACTCAGCCTGAGACCTCAAGCAGCTGCTCACCAGAGAACAGAGAGGCAGACATGGAGTCGTGTTGATAACGATGGTACACAGTACACCCCCAACAGATGCAGGAGCAGAGGAGACAGCTGGCTCTGGGTGGGCTGGTGAGGATGGTGTCTCAGAGGAGATAACATTTCCCACAGGTCTCAAGGCTAACAAGGAGGAAGCGGGGCTTCCAGACAGAGGCACATGGGCAGGGAAAGGTCTAGCATGCCAACACTTGGGGATGGGGTGGGGAAGAAGAAATGGCAGGGAAGGTATGGCAGGAAATGAGGCAGAAATATGCACAGGCCAGTGCTTCATGGAGGACTTTGAATATTCGACTAAGGAAATTACATATGCTTTCTCAAGCAATAGGTGGCCAGTGCCAGAATCACTGCAAGAGTGATCTGGTCAGCTTTGGGCTAACAAAGGGAGTAGGGGGAAGGGCTGAGGCCAGAGGCAGGCAGGGAGATCATTTTAAAGGCAGGCAGGCATAGTAGCTCCGGAGAGAGAAGGGCAGTGCAGGTCTGCATGCTGCAGAGGTGGCCACTGAATCTCTGGCATGTATGCACCTTACAAGGCAAGAAGAGGACCAGGAGAGGGCTCTGGGAAACCTCGATGACAAAAGGACAGGATGGATCCCAACAAGAAGCCCAATGTAAAGTTCTAAGGACAGTAATATTTGGTTTCAAGTATTATTTGCCATTAAAAAGAAATCTCCTAGAATAGATGTAGTCATGAAGAACTGAAAAAAAACAGTATCAAATTTTCTTTCCAGCAGGTGGAATAGGTACTTTAGGAAGATCATGAAGAAGCTCTCCTCCTGCAACAGACCCTGGAGCAAGGAACAGAGCCCTCGAAAGCAGATGGGACGGGAGGACCCAGTGCCCATCCTGCATCAGCTCTGCACAGCAGCATGAGGACAGCACCAAAATACTTTCTTCTTTTCCCAAACCTAATTTCTCCTTACTTTTTCCAGCCCAAGTAGCTAGGAGTGTAAATTAGTATATTTTCAGGGTAGAATCAAGATCAAAACGCTTTAAGGACTAAGATGAGAACAAAGCATGGCTCACTGGAGAAGGTTGGTAACTGCAGCAAACAGCCTGCCCTAGAACACAGCCCGGACGAAACGCCAGGTAAGTCACATCCCACAAAGTGGGAATCTCAGACAGACTAGGCTCTTCTTGCTCCACAGAAGTGCTCTCTATACCTGCCGTAGCCAGGACTTTGAAAAAGACCCCTCTTAGTCAATCTTCCTCCTTGCAGCAAGAGAACTTGTTGGAGAATTCCAGTAGCTGGAGGGAAAGGCTAGGAGAACGGGGCTTGTGTCTCACCTAAACCAGGGCCTACTTTTGAAAACCCTACAGAGGCCTGGTTGATCTCAAGCTGAAAGCATAACCTAGGCTGCATCAGGTCAATGTCCAGCTGGTGGACTTTCCTTTTGGGGACCCACAACCAGTTAAATCACCTGCTTGCTTTTTCCAAATGCTTTTGCACTTTGGCTCCTAACCATCTTCCACTCTTGCCTGACCAGTGCTCCAAAACACCTCTTCCCATGCAATGAGATGGCCTCTTCCATGGCAGAGGCTCCCAGTGCTGGGTTTCCTCCTCCTGGCCAGCAGAGGTTGGGTCACCTCATCTCCCATGGCTTTGGGCATTTCCCTCTAAAGATGCTCTCTTAGGTGGCCCAGTTTCTCCATCAGGCTCCCTTATATAAGGAAAAGAAGAAAATATAAGAAACCTTAAGTCCTTAAGGTCAGATTTCTCAACTTTCTTTAACCCTTCCCTCTCAAAATGCCTTCTCATCTACCAGTAAGGATTTTGTCTTACCTCACTTTCTATATTTACATTATGAAACAACCGAAACCCTGCCACCCTGTGTCCCCTAACAGAGATGCTGACGAGTCCTCCCAGCCTGACTCAGTGGAGAACCCTGCCGTGAGGGACCATGTTACAAAGCTCCTCCCATGAGACAAAGGCTCTCCTGAGATGAGGCTGGGGTCCCATGTGGCCACCTCCTCAGAATATTCCTCCTTCTGCAGCCTTGGCAACCTTGCCCCTCAGTCCGATGACCTCACTGACCAGGAGGGAAGAGGCCTCCCTGGCTTCTTTGTGAAAGACCACTTGCCTGAGCTGGGCTTGTGAACACCAAAGAGAACAAGAAAAAAAAGGGCAGAAAAGTTTTAAAGAGAGCATTGCTTCTTTGTGAACTGATTCTCTCCCACTCATCCAGGCACACGGTATAAACTCAACCTCCCCTGGCCTGGGGAAATGCGGTGACAGTGCTCTTCAAGTGTGGAGGTGCTGCTGCTACTGTCTTACAGTTCTCCCAATTGTAATGTGAGGCTGTCTGCTGCTATGAAGATTCCCTGCTGAGTAAAACTACAAGCAGCACAATTTCTAGCGGAAATCAACTATTTAAAAACTCTGATCAGGACTGATTATAACTTAGCTACTCATTTCCCGTTGGTATCGCCTGTCTGTTCACACGCCACTGAACTCTCCTCCTAGGTTTGGAGATCTTCTGGGTGACTGTCAGCCTACTGGACGGTGTATTACTGGGTTGTCAATGCACTGGCCTGCTGAAGGGAACGAGCATACACACGCACACACACACATGTGCACACACGCGCTCACAGACATACACACACACCATGGGTGAGTGCGCTTTCTCTTCAGCCTGGAACAACTTCCAAACACTTCCGAGCTTAATCACCTGGCAAGGAAAGACATGGCCCAGGTATCTGGGAAATGTTCCACAGAGAGGTTCCATGTTGCATTTCTCAAGTACCTTCGATGTTCTTACTTTGCAACCTTTTCCATCAGTCCAGACAAATATTGTTCAAAGAAGTAAAGGTGAGAGGGAAGCAAACCAAAATCTCAAAGGAAATTAAGATGAATTTGGAAAAGGAGGAAATGTTTATGTATGTAGATATGGACAAGTCACAGGAGATAATAACATCTGGCCATGCATAAGGTGCCAGATTAGACCCCACTGCAATCACCCCAATTAATCACTTACAAATGTCCTTTCTTTTTGGTCCACAAAGATCTGATAAAGATTGCATAGAGATTAATTCAAATTAAAGAAAGGAACAGTTTGGAATTAGAATATCATGTAACTGTGGAGTATGTGAAACCATCCATTTCATAATCCATGTCTAACTTAATTAAATCAGTGTCGTCAAGATACCTTACACACAGATAACTAACTGGGTCACTGAACTCGGTCATCTCTAACACTGAGAGTTTTTGGCTGTACTGGGGAAGAAACTGAGAGCCAAATGTCCCACATTTCAGCTTGGTATGGCGCCTCTGTCCAGGGTTTTAGAATGAGGGAATGTCCTCGCTTGATGACTATGAGGGTTAGGGTAGGGGTGGGTAGGAGCAGGGGTGGCTGACAGTCTGCAGAGCGCGGCGCTACACGCCAGGCGCTCTGTTAAGCAGTGCATATATGGGAACTCTTCACTCCTCATGACAATCCCATGAAACAGCACTATTCGCATCCTCATTTTATGGGTGAGGAAGTCGAGGCACAGAGAAGTAAGGAACTTGTTTCAGCTATAAGTGCCAGAGCAGAGGTTTGAATCCAGTCCAGTTCCACAACTGCAATTTGACACTGATCTACCCTGCCTCTTAACCGGCAGCCGCTGACAACTGGAGAACTGAATTCACTCCCTCCCAAAGGGGACACAACACGCTGAGTGTTCCCTTTGGGAGGGGACACTCAGCACAGCTGAACACATTTCATGTTTTATTTTGTGTTAAAGTCAAGTGAAATTTTTCTAAATTAAGCAAACAAAAGATAGTATGGCTGTGAAAGGTCTGTAGCTAGCATCAGAAATTTCCTTAAAGGGTAAAAAGGATGCTGTAGACCAAGAACAAACAAAACCAAAGTCTTTAGATATCTGAAAGTATAATCAGGGTCAAAGTCTTTCTGATGGGTTAATGTTCAAACATTTTCTCCAGTGCTCAAGTAATGAGGCAGGTTTCCCTGACACAGCATGATACATACTATTCTAAAAACAGAAAACTGGCTTTCAAAATAATCTCCAGTTTATAGATTCCCAATTCTATGTCCCTTCTTCTGTTTCTCAGAATTGTTTTCATGAGGTTTTGTTTTTGCAGACTCATTTTCCCATATGTACACACAGGCCCTAATCAGATTTTAATGTTCTCAGGTGGTAACCCAGTTAGTGGCCAGAACAATTTAGCCTAATTCGGTAACACAAGAGTAACAGGAAGCGGGTACTTCTCTAGGATGACTCAGCAACAGAGTTTGAAAAGTGGGTTCTGCAACTCACCTTAGGCTTAAATGCAATGACTTTCAAAACCATCTCGACCGTGAACACCCCGGTGAAGACCATGTTCAGAATGTCCATGGCGTCATTGAACATCTTGGACTGCTCATAGTGCTATGGATGAACACAGAGGGACCATTCTCAGAGCCTCGGCCATGATCTCACACGCTTGCACACGGAGGCTCCCAGCCCTCTGTGCCCCTGCGGGCATCCTCCACAGCCCAGCACCCTCGCCCGGCAATTCTGCGGGCATTTCAAGGTCACGTGGTGAACTCCCACAAAGTGCAGGGGGTCTGTGACAAGATGAGGATGATTGAATGATGAAGGGGGAAACATATCCATTTCCTCTGCTCAGGATAAAGGGAATTCACCCTTTCTTCTGGCAGGGCTTTATGTTCAGGGCCTTGACCAGAGCACAATGCAGATACCACCAAAATGTCTATGAATAAAGGTAGAATTTGGTTAGGGATAAATTTTATGCCACGTAGGTTTATGTTGAATAAAAGGCAGCGTTTTCTTGACTTTACACTTTTCCCTACATCAGCACACAGTCCTTTTCATTCAAAAAGAACTCTTAGATAAAGCAAAAGGCCAGAAAATTTATCCCTATCTTTAGACCTACTGTCCAGACAGCACTGAGAGCTGGTTTGATGTGCTGGAGTTCTTAAGGTCAGTGCAAAAGCTGGCTCTACACCTTGGTCTTTGCTTCCTGTTCTCATGCAGTATCTACTAGGCAATGTAATTTTTGAAAATGTTCACTGTTAATACCACACTATAATCTGACTCGGCCAATTAAAGTGAATTGCATTTCTTGCCCTCACTGAAATAAGAAGTAGCTGTAACTCATGTCAAACTTAACACCAACTGGAAAATTCCCTACCGCCATGCTGAGAGCCACTTGAGGACAGAAGTGTGACTTCTGTTTTTTTTCCAACATTGAGTGTTACTCTGCGACAAGCCCAGATCAAAGCATCTGAGAGGGCTGGGGGCAGTGGCTCATGCCTGTAATCTCAGCACTTTGGGAGGCTGAGGCAGCAGATCACCTGAGGTCAGGAGTTCAAGACCAGCCTGGCCAACATGGTGAAACCCATCTCTACTAAAAATACAAACTTAGCCAGGCATGGTGGCACATGCCTATAATCTCAGCTACTCAGAAGGATGAAGCATGGGAATTGCTCGAACCCAGGAGGTGGAGGCTGCAGTGAGCCAAGATTACGCCACTGCACTCCAGCCTGGGCTACAGAGTAAGACTCAGTCTCAAAAACAAAAACAAACAAAAAATAAAAAACAAAGTGTCTGAGGGGAATTATCTATAGCATAAACCTTATCTCAAAGGTAGATGTGACATGTTTCCCCATTTTACCAATAAAGAAAGCAAGGCCTGGGGAATTGAAGCAACTTTTCCCAAGTCACGGAAAAATCAGCATAAAATCAGGATTGAAACAGCTGTCTATCTCCAGAGCTATAGTCCTAAGCCACTACCTGGCCACAGGAGGCCCATGGTAACTGTTTCTAGAATTGAGCCCCACTGCCAGGCTCCATGGAAATGTTACCTGCCATTGTGCTGTACAGATAATCTCTTCAACAAAAGAATGATCTGAAACTCCTACCGTGACAACTGTTAGCCAGAATGGAACTCTGGCCAACCTATAGCCCAGACTCATCAGAAAAATCAAACCCCTCCTGTGAGGGGCAGTATTCCACCCTCAGCATTTGGGGTACGGGGCTGTGCGGAATGCCCGGACCTGATCCCCACAGCTGTCTCCATTTTTACCTGCATGGCCAAGCAGAGTGTGTTGAGCATGATGAGGACAAACATCATGTATTCGAAAGGCGAAGAGTTCACCACGTACCAGAACTTGTACTGGTAGGGGTTTTTGGGGATGTATCTCCGCAAGGGACGTGCTTTCAAGGCGTATTCAACACACTGACGCTGCAACAGCAGAAAAGGGCAGAAACGGGGTTCTGAGCACTTCCAGGGAAGGAGGACCCCATGGTCATCTGCTCTGAAAGAGCTCACCCTGCAGCTCCTGGGAAGGGGCCGTGGACAGTGGTGACAATGATTACGAGTGACCCCCCTTCCTGGTACCGGCACCACTCTTGAGTCACCGAGGGCCCTGCCTCCATTACGTTGTCTGACCCTCCCAGCAACCTTGGGGTAAGTTGGGTACCTACTCACGTGGCTTCCATTTTGCTTACTAAAAACCAAGGCTCAGAGCTTTAAGCTGTCTTTCTTGAGGCCCTGCAGTGTATACACAAGCAGAGGAGTGAGGCCTGGGTCTAGGCCTTATCACTGCCTTTCCTCTGTATCATGCCTATGGAGGATCTATAGGTGGATCATGCCTCCAGTTCCCTTGCCTGTGCTGTTCTCCAGGAAAGGAAGCCAAGTAACCACACAAACAGAAACTTACAGGAACTAGAGGGGCTGGCTCACTCCCTGAGACTAGTAGCCTCCTGGCTGCTCCTGGATGGATCCACACGAGATACCCCTCAGGAGCCAGAATATGTTAACAATAAACATCTTATGGGGTGCTGTCTACGTGTTCATCAGAGAGCTTCTGGGGCTGGGGAGCTTGTTGTGTTCATTTCAGAATTTCTAGGACATGGTCAGTAGACACAGCTGGATTGAACATAGGTCGGGGCCCAGCTGGAGCACTGTTTCTCACTTACTCTGGGCAGTAGAGCTGGTCCACCCTCTACAGCAGACCCAGAGAGAGCCTCTGGCCCCAAGAGCCCTCAGCTCAGCATCAAGATCCTACACCTACTCTTCTACTTTACCTCTGAATGCAGACTTCGGACAAGTTCCCTGTGTGTGGGACCTGGCGCTGCTCTGACCTCATGTGCTGACTCCAAGGACCCCCGATTTGAGCCTGTGCTGGACGTCAGAGGCTGACACACATACAGCGCTGACTGTGCATGGCTGGCCTGGGCCTTGCCCCAATGCTCATCTTCCTTGGGTGAGCAAACAACCAGGCTAGACCTCTCCCAGACAATCACTGGTGGAGTCTACAGGGACACCCTGACAACTCAAAGGAAAATCTTCCTGCAAACCAAGCAAGCATGTCCTCGCATTTCCCTGTGGGCAGAGCCAGCTGTGCAACAGACCGTTTTGCCGTGCTAGGGCCACTTCCTCAGGGAGCCTAGGCTACCAGATCATTCCTGCTTGCGACGTCATCATCAAAACAGAGATGCTACTGATAGAGGACCTGGGGAGACGCCCAGAACAGAATCTCAATCTTGTCAACTCTTTCAGGGCTGAAAGGAATCTCTAAAGGGCAGCTCCTTAATGCCCTTGATTTAGAGATGAGGGATCAAGCCGCAGCGGGGTCACAGTGCAGGTGCAACAAGACAGCTCAGAGCACAGGGCTCCCTCCCCTCACCATATCACCAGAGCAAAAGGCTCCTACTTCTACCAGATTGGCTAAAACATGGTGCCAGGTCAAGAATAATGCCAGTACAATCTTAGTCCCAAATTCAAAGTGACTGACTCCCCTGGGCTGGTGTAGGGTATTTCCCCCTAAGTCAGCAGTTCTCAACAAGGGGCAACTTTGCCCTCCAAAAGGCATTTGACAATGTCTGGAGGCATTCTGATTACTGCTACCGGGGGCAGAGGAACCACTGGCATCTAAGAGGTAGAAGCCAGGGATGCTGCTAAAGAGCCTAAAAAGCCCAGGAAACACAACCAAGAACCACCCAGCCTGAAATGCTAATAGCACCAAGGGTAATAAACTCCGCCCTAACTGGCTTTAAAGACTCTCTCCCAGTAGGGACTGTGAGTGTCTGCATGAGTGGCCACAGCAACCCAACTAAGATTCTGAGCCATCACTAGTGGGTCATGACCACGGTAGGTGGCGTAAGCACTCTCCGATTTCATACCACCAGGTCTGGGGATGGATTTCATGATTATAAAGTCTCATATGTATCTGGAAACCTAACACTCAGTAGTGATGACTCAGACAGGCTGAGGGTATGCTCAGAACAGGGCCGCAGCCCCAGGGACAGGCAGTATGTGGGCGCCCTTCTCTGGGCATGGGGTAAATCAGTCAAAAAAGAAGGTCCTCTGCTCCTGATCAGGGGACAGAAGCCCAAACAGTGTGTGACTTTAACCTGATTTTTGTCCAGCTCACAGTTCTTATACTCTTTTTCTCCTTGCTCCTGAAATGTCACGATGACAAAGCCCACAAAGATGTTCATCATGAAGAAGGCCACAATGATGATGTAGATGATGAAGAAGATGGAGATCTCCACGCGGTGGTTGTAGACTGGGCCGACGTTCTCCCCATTCGAGTCGATGGCCTTATACAGCAACCTAGAGACAGAAAAACCAAGTGAGGACCTGCCAAGGCCCCAGTCCAAGCGGCCCAGCCCACTGCCTTCCCAGGTCCTCCCTCTCCTGAACTCCTCTCAGGAGCACTCACTGGGCACCCACCCCAGGGCCACTGGACATAGCCAGGTCTCTCCCTCAGCCTCAGAGCCAGATGGCCAGCACCGAGAGGAGGGGGGAACCTGGGATATCATCATCGAGGGACTGTGCTGAGGACCTGAAAATCCAAAGATTTCACAAATATTCTAAAACGCTCCTTTCTATTCACAGGGGAAGAGTATCGCATGTAAGACACTGGAGGAAGTGAAAACTACACACACTGGCAAGTTAATAAGTGACCAACCAGAGTATTTCCAAATAACTAAGCGTGCTTCCCCAAATGGAGATATGCGCTAAAATTCAAGATATGCTTAGCAGAACTCTGAGCAGGAAGAGGGGGATTACTGTCACACCCTCAAGGTCCGCTGATAATCCCCCTTCTGATGCAGATTCAACACTTCTGCAGG
Organism: Cacajao melanocephalus; assembly: GCA_963573385.1. Classification (NCBI taxonomy): domain Eukaryota; kingdom Metazoa; phylum Chordata; class Mammalia; order Primates; family Pitheciidae; genus Cacajao; species Cacajao melanocephalus. Next base: position 26,406 of record CAUYLG010018799.1, read on the forward strand.
CCCAGCCCATGTGCAGACTAGACACTTTCACAGCCTCTCCCTTAATCTTCACGTCCATCTGGGAAGGCAGACTTTACTGTCACCCCATCATACAAATATTCAGGGAGGGATCAAAGTGCCACCGTCACACTCCTTGGGGGCAGAGCCAGAGCTGAGCCAGTTCCTCCAAGCCCCAAGTCCCAGGTTTGCTCCGTTCTCCTCAGTTCCCACCATGAGTTGCTCAAACAGAGTGTTCAAAGCCTGACACTACAGCCAGTGCCTGCACACCGTGAAGGGCCTTACTCCATGCCTCTGTTCTCCCGGGATTAAATCCCTAATGGACAAGCCCCACCTGACTGTTTATCCCACAGGAGCTCCTGAAAATCTCTCTGACTCTTATACACACCCCAAGAGCTCTGCTGGCTGCAAGGCCCAGCCTGTTGGCCTCCTGCAGCTCACCTATGCAGGAGGACCGGGCATCCAGGACTCTAGGTGTGTTTTCACATTGATGGCAGGAGTTGCGGGTGCGAGCTACAGAAGCAGAGAGCAACAGGAAGGCGCAGAGGATTCTCCCTTTTGAATTCTACCTTCTCGTTACCTGCTCTTCTTATTTTACTCAATATCCTATCCTAGCCACTCTTCAGGACCCTGTTCTGCACATCTAGAACACACCAGACCTCCTGCGTGGTTTGACCACTTGACACTGATTAGATTTGGGCGTGAGGGGAGGAAGCATGTTTAGTCACTGTTTCCTCCACAGTGTCTAACACGCCATGTTGCACAGAGCTGGTATCTAAGCACGTAGTCAGCCAGAGCCCAGACAGACATCTCTAACGGGTGGGGAGACACACGCCTCTGCACAGCACCGTCTGTGAATGAGCGAGTGAGTGGCTCCATAAAACAGATGGCACAACAGCAACTGTCCGCACCTGGCACATATTAGTACAAAGAGGAAGAAAGGAAGGAAGGGAGGGAGGGAGGGAAGGGAAGGGAAGGAAGGAAGTTAGGAAAGAAGGAAGGAAGAAAGGGAGGGAGGGAGGAAGGGAGGCAGGCAGGGAGGCAGGCAGGGAGGTAGGCAGGGAAGGAAGGGAGGGAGTGAAGGAAGGAGGGAAGAAAGGAGGGAAGGGTTTGGGACACCAACCAGACCCTCTTTGGGAGCAGCAGATGGCAGCTTTCTTGACATGGCTACCAGTGGGAGTTCACAGAGCTAAGGCCTGTCACGTCTCCCTGCTCTCACCCAGAGGTGCTGCCTGGCACGTCTACCATCGCCTCTTCACCAATCATCTGCCTACACAGAAAGAGGCCCTGTGGGTCAAGAAGTGATTGAGAAGTGGCCCAAGGTTAAAAAGCCACAGGGCAAGCCTGCGACGCTGGAGAACAGAAATGGGACTGACTCCAGGACAGTGGGCTCAGCCCTGAGCACGCAGGCGCCTCCCCAGAATACTGCATGCTCCCTGTACTTACGCAGGCCAGCCCTCAAACGTGGAGACCGTGAAGAGCGCCATCATAGCAGAGAGGACGTTGTCAAAGTTGAAATCACTGTTTTGCCAGATCCGCTCACGGACCACAGGGCTGTCAACATCCCCATCCTTGTAGAGGATGAAAAGACCCCTGGAGAGGAAAACAGGTGCGGGTCATCTGGCTTCACACATGACAGGTGGAAGCGGCATAAAGTTGGTCACACTGCCCTGACCCCAATTCCAGGCAGGTCACGCTCAGTCCGCCAGCCAGTCACACAGCTGAGCGTAACACCAGCGCTGTTTCTCCTCTCCTTGCCCTGCATTTAATCTACTCTGCGGCTCAAATAACCATTGGATAACTACCAGTGCAATGTGTATTCTCCAGAGCAGCCAGCAGGACACCGTGCATCCATTCATCGGTTGATAAAAACCACAGCATGGTGACTGCGTCTCATACACAATGGGCTTGAGGTGCGCTCTGAAGGATCTAAGCTCGGCCACAGAGAACTCTGTAAGTTCTGGGAAACAAGCCCATGTATATTCTTCCTGCACTTTAGTTTTAATCAAATCCCTTTCTCTTCTTACTAATGACACTCCCAATTTTCTTTCCAAAAGAATTCCATTATTTCTGGCAAATTATTTCTCACAGAACTTCATTTCTGGAAGGAACCCAAGAGATAAAGCACAATGTCTTTATTTTATAAATGAAGACACAGAGGCTTCGAGAGAGAAAGGACAGGGGCCCCACGCCACCGCTAGGCTGCTCACCTCCAGGGCCGCCATGCACGCCACAGCCTGCATGAACGGTGCCTCTGGAGGTGCAGAGACACAGCCAAATTGCAATTGGTGCTCTCTGACTGCACCTTCTGCTTAAAAGAAACCCCAAACCAATGTAAGCACACAGTCGGCCAGAGCCCAGTCAGTTACATCTCCAATGAGTGGGGAGACACAGGCCTCTGCATAGCCTGAAGCTTTAGGCAATGGCTTCCATGACTGCCTTCATGGTCACTGGACATCCTGGAATGGGAGGCATGAGTATTTCCCACCTTGTCTCTCCTCTGCCCGTTCTTGTCTTTGGAAGTATGGCCAAGATGTAGGTAACAGGAGCCAGGAGAAAGGAAGTCTGGAAAATGCACCAGAAGAGGGAGCCAGCTCCCAAACACCAGGGAGTTGAGTTTCAAGTTCTGATTTGGGGGAAATCATCCACGTGGCTGTCATGGAAGCTATTTGGGGCATTTCATAATCGTTATTTCAGGGTTCCCCCAACTCCTGCCATTTATACATTCTCTACCACGAAAGCCGTCTGTCTCTTCTTTTGGGATGACAAAAAGTATGGAACTAGCTAGAGGTGTGGGTTGCACAACAATGCCACTGATACTCTATGCTGAGGAACTGTATGCTGAAAACGGTTGTTTTTATGTGAATTTCACCTCAATGAAAAACGAACACCATCTATCCACCCACAGGCCGAGCACACAGGCCTGTTTCATTTCATGAGAAAAACTTCTGAAGTTCCAACATGTGTGAATCCTTGAAGTCTTCTATTTATTCTTCCAAGTTCATCACCTCACTCTCAGGGCGCTCACCTGCATTCTTCAGGGTTACTTTTGGCTTCATCCGTACAGCGATAGAACTTCCCCTGGGTAGAGAACAGACAGGCAGTGAAGTCAATGCAGGCTTCTCCTTAAAGAAATCCACCTGGGCTTTCTGCTCGGAGGCAGTTCCTCTACCTTGAACAACTGGACCCCGATACAGGCAAACATGAACTGGAGGAGGGTGGTGACGATCATGATGTTGCCGATGGTCCGGATGGCCACGAAGACGCACTGGACCACGTGCTGCGGAGAGGGCAGAGAGGCGTGACTCTCCTTTGTGATTTTGGCCTTGAGGTGAGCTAACAGCAGCCAAGAGTTTCTATGTTGGCTGGGTGCAGTGGCTCACACCTGGAATCCCAGCACTTTGGGAGGCTGAGGCGGGAGTTTGCGACCAGCCTGGCCAACATGGTGAAAACCCATCGCTACTAAAAATACAAAAATTAGCCAGGTGTGGTGACAGGTGCCTGTTACCCCAGCTACTTGGGAGGCTGAGGCAGAGGAATTGCTGGAACCCAGGAGGTGGAGGTTGCAATGAGCCAAGATCACACGACTGCACTCCAGCCTGGGTGACAGAGCAAGACTCCGTCTCAAAAAAAAAGAAAAAGAAATGCTACAGGTACATGTGCAGTGCTGCCTAGCACATGGGCCTAAAGGGTCCCCACTCCATAAATGACTGAGGAAAACAGGAACCCTATAGCGTTTTATATAGAGTCTGCATGAAAACTGAAAAACTAAACACAAAAACTACCAATAAAAAGGTAATAAATGAACAATAATTATAAAGAAAAATACCTTCAATTACCAAAAATAAAGAAAATAAATCATAATTTTAAAAATGCCATTAGCACTTGGCATAGGTGGCTGGATTGGTTAGAAAGGTCCTTATAACCCACTTTAAAAATCCATCAGGCCTCAGCTCATCTTTGCCCAGAAGAGCCAGTAATTACAGCCAACCCCAACCCAAGCCAGCCCAGCCTGGAGGAGAGGAATCAAAACCTTAAGTCCTTTTGCTCTGTTGATGGCCCTGAGGGGCCTCAGGACCCTTAAGACCCTCAGAATCTTCACAACGGAGATGGCACTGGATCTAAGGAAGGAGCAGAAAGACGGCAGGCAGAGTGTGTTATAAACAGGCAGGATGCCTTTAGATTCACCATTTCACTGGACCTTCGCTTTAGTATCCCTACACGGTTAGCACGGGATCCATGTGGTACTGAGCTGCTCTCTCTCCACAACTGACAGGCGATCTCTCCTCCCCGCCCACACTAGGCAGCACCTCCCAAGCCCAGCCTGTGGCACTCACAAAGGCTCTGACAGGTGCACAGCTAACCTAGGCAGAGACACTACTCATGAACTCGCTTTGTTCTTTCCATTCACTATAAACGCTAGGTAGCTGGCTTTTAGGCTTCATATATGTTTGTTTTTGTTTAAGGTTGGAGGCCTGCTGCAGCACTTTGGCACCAGGGCTTCTCTGGCCTTCAAGGAGCTCAGAGTCTGGTGGAGAGATGGGCAATCCCAATTCAGTGTGGCACATGATGTAAATGCAGTGTGCTCAGCCAGGGGAGCACAACCTGTGGGGGAAGTGGGGGAGCCTAGGAAGGACTCTGGGGTGGGGTAGGTGATAGCCAGGTGAGTCCCAAAGGAGAAGCAGGGGTTAGCTAGGATAATAGGGAGGGGACTCCCGTGCGAGGGAGCAGCACATAGAAGGATGCGACACAAGAGAATACAGCTTTCTGTTGCATCCCAGATGGCTGAGTGGCCAGAGCACATATTCAGGAAGAAGTGGGCAAGGCTGCAGCTGGAGAGGACACGAACAGCCTGGGTGCTCATAGGAGCTACAAAAATATTAATGCAAATAGCCCTCTAAGCTATGACCACAGGGCTCCCTCAGTGAGAGGCGAAGAGGATAACATAGAGGGTTGTTTCAGGCAGAGGTTCTTGGTGTTCCAAGGAAGGTAGGTCTTTTCCACTTCCTTTTAGCTTAGAGGGCATCTGTGTGCAGGTGTGCTCACATGGAGGATATTCTATGTTCAGCACCTGAACAGAAGTGCTCACAGGTCAGTAGGAAAGCAAGGCCACATGTGATGCTCTACTGGGGCCTCTGCCCCACACCTCTGGGATGGCAGGCAGTACTCAGCAATAGCTGTCCCCACAAGAAATCTCCAAATGCCATGGAAATGACCTAGAGCCCTGACTTTCAGCCTCGGCTCCCTCCTAGCTGAAAAATTCCAGAGGCCAACTAAAAGGTCCTAGCAGGTTCTATATCCTGAAAATCAAAGGAAGTTCTCAATCCAAGCTGGAAGGACTGAGAGGCCACCTGGCCCCAGCCCCTCCTATATAAAAGGAGAACAGGGTTCCTGAGAGAGGGTACCCTCAAGGCCCTGGGATCAGCCTTTGGAGGAACCAGAACTAGAACCTGGCTTACCTCCCTCCTAGTCAAGACTTCTTTCACCTCAGTTGAAAGCAAATTTCACAGAGAGTAACAAGCTCAACCTAGCAGCAGGCAGGCAGGCACACGTGTGTGTGCGTGCACGCACACACACATACACACACAAAATAAAACAAAACAAGAAAACATGATTGTCCCAATGCTTTCTGAAATGGGAGCAAATTAAATAAACCTATGTAACTAAATATAATCATGAAAATGATGCCCAGCCTTTATCAATTATGTTAAAAGTCCATAAATACACCTTCAGCCCAACAGCTCTGGGTACACACCCCAGAATACTTACTGGATTCCAAATGACACCAGAGACACCCCAACCACCAACATATCCAGCAAATTGAAGTAGTTCCTGCAGAAGGCCCCTTTGTGGAGGAAAGCTCCAAAAGTTGTCATCTAGAAGCAGAATCATGGGTGATTTACCATTTTTTGTCTCCAGAGGAAAAGAAACCTGGGCTCTTTACAAAATCCTGAGGGAAGTATGACGTCACTAACAAGTGCACATTAGGAATCAAGTGTAAACCAATGGGCTGAGCCACTGGATAATTTGTTCAAACAATAATTTAAAAGGGGCAGCTTATTTTGGATACATTTTACAAGGCGAAACCAATTTAGCCTTTCTTATAGAGAACACACGTTCCAAATATGAATACACTGTTGGCATGTCCAAAGAGCCTGTCTCAAGAAAGGCTCCACATGACTACATTCGTCAAAAGGTTAAGAGCTGCCCAGACAGCCCACTTCCTCACAAAGCGCTGGTCCTGGCCTCTCTGAGGCCCTGGCAGAGCCTACCTTGTCTCAATGAAGGCTTCCCAGTGGGGGGATGAATTCAGGGCTCCCAGCTGCTAGGTACCTACATCACTTTTCCATGTAGATCCCTTATTGTTCCTAATGGTCTTTAACGACACATCCATCTTACACAGCTCCTCTAAGTCTGATTACGTGTGCGTGGTGTGGTCAGGCAGCATCTCCCCTGAGCTAGTCTCACGGCTCTGTGCTCACCTGCCACATGCATCTGCAGCACTTACTGTGGGTGCTCCAGTGAGATTTCTATTGGTGATGGAAAAAGAGTTTAGTTCCCCCAAGTAAAAACAGCAAAATATATAGAGCTCACTATTTATTTTGAAACAAGAAAGGCTGGAGAAGGCTCAGATAAGTACCGTATAAGAGAGGTGGGGGTGGAAAACATTACATTGAACCTTATGAAATCACCAGTGTTCAACCGTTTTTGACCTACAAAAACGGCATTTTCACAGAGCTTAACCAAATAACCAAACAACCTTCTGAACCTCCCCAAGGCCATGAGGAGCCATCATCTCAGATGTTAGACACTTCTCGGTGAGTCTCCATTTTCTGAATCCTTCTTGTTTTAGCTTATTTTCCATTCTCTAAAATACCCTCAAAATGAAGTATGACTCAGAAGATTTAAGTCAGTGAAGCAGTTCTTCAGAAATTAAAAAGTGACAATCATTTTTTTTCCTTTTAAATAATCCTGTGTCTAAGTCTCCCCAAAGCCTATGAGTAACAACATTCATTTAACAACCTAAAAATGTGGAGAGTAAAATAAAACCTCAATTAACCAGGCTAACAGCCTAAGTAGAACATTTCCCCCATTCACTTTGAAAAGAAGTCAAATTCTAAAACTAAGATGCTGAGGCAGAAGCCGAGCCAGTGAGTGTTCCGGCAGCGCCCCTCCGCCCCCCACCACTATGCATTCTGCATCCACAGGCCCTCCCACGGAGGCCCCGTCAACAAGAGCTGGTCACTGTCCACTGCATGCCTCTGACTTAGGAGAATTGTCAACCAAACTCATTGGCTTAAAGGCAGGAAAATTAACTCAAATTTTTAGAAGATTTTTAAGAAAGGTGTACACAGAAGTTGGTCAGCTTCATGCTGTTTCATGGACCAAAAAATAAAACACCAACCTCAAAAAACTAACATTCCCTGACGATATTAATTGAGGGTTCATTTTACGTACGATTTTGTAAAGAGCCCAAGTTCCACAGTAGTCCAATACAAAATACACTGTGCCTGAGTTGCACACACAAAAATCCCCCAATGGCTTAAAGAAAACCGTGGTTAAAAGTGTTCATTTCCCAGCTTGTCTCCCTGCTAGGAGATGGCTGCCCTGACAGTGCTCATGGGCCTTGTTCTCCCAGAACCACAATGACCCATGCTCATGGTCCTTGGCCAGTTTTGGAAAGGTTCTTGGAGCTCTGCTGTGGTCTCCACCACTTTAAGCACGTAAGGAATGGGCTCCCCATGGAGCAGCCTTCGGTCAGTACACAAACCACATGCAGCAATGGCAACTGTTAGCTCATGCATGGGCAGTACATTTAGGTCACCCCGGCCAAAGGGTCCTCCTCTTGTGTAAATGTAAGCCCATCCATTAAAACAGACAGAAAATACCTTAACACAAATAGACCCAAGTCATCTTGCAAATCCTATTGCAAGAAAATAGTGTGTTACTATTTTAGGCCCCCAAAAGCATAATGCAGTCAGAGAAATGAAAAGAGAGACATCCTCTTCATAGGATAAATGCTTTTCCTTTGACTTTGATGTCAGAAATGGTGGAAAAAAGTTCACACACAGTGATACATCTGTTATCAGTTAACAAATTCCAGAGGGTATTTTTTTTTAAGGAGCAAAATATAATTCTCAACCACTATCATAAAGCCAGAGTAGCTCCTACATGCATTCAAATGTTAAAAAGAAAGAGCAAAAACAAGTTGGAATGGTCAAAGAAAAAAAAAATCCTTTGTTTTAAAAAACCAAAAAAACATAAAACTTAGCTGAACCACAAAAGACAAAAAAAAAAAAAAAAAGTCAAAAGCACTTCACGCTTCTGTCCTGTGTCTCACACACAGGAGCAGCCCTTAAACACACTGTCAGGTAACCTGTTACCTTTAAAATGATCTCAAATGCAAAAGTACCAGTGAAGACATAGTCTGCGTAACCTAGCATCTGGAAGGCAAACAAAGAAGCGCAACTATTACTGCTACAGCTGCTGCGGAGTCTGTGAAGATCAAGGAAAAGGCCGTTACCTTCAACAGGATCTCAACAGTAAAGATGGCTGTGAAGGCATAGTCAAAGTAACCCAGTATCTGCAAGGCACAACATGTGGGAGTGAGAAAAGGCATTCAGACAAACTCTGACCACCGTACGCTCACGGGCAGAAACCCCCCCATGCAGTCGGAGACCCATCCTCCCAGGAAAACCCTGCCAGTGTGGAGGTAAGTGCAGAGCCGCTGGTAAATGCCCACTCTGGTCAATTACATCATTCCCAAAGAGCGTTTAAGAATCCCAACCTCCTTCAACCACTCACCCCAACTTGCTTCCCAGTCTTGTGTCTTGGACAGGCAGAGAGGCTGATTTCTAAGAGCTCTCTGTTTACAAGCGTTTCTCATCAGAGAGCATGACATCCACAAATGACTTGTGGCGCCAGGTAAATTAACGGCTTATACACATTTTGGACTTTTAATCACATTTCTGGCTGAATCACGTTGCCCTCCATCTGAGCATCCGATGGGTAGAGAAGCATAAAGACGGCAGTGACATCCATCAGAGCCAGTGGCTTCCACATGTCCCCTTGAATTCCAGCCTGTGCAATCAGGGTGTCATCACCCTTCCCCACCCATGCGCTAAGTCTACAAGGGAGGGTTTTACAGACTGCCTTCCTCCTGCCCATTGTTCTGCATCCAACACTGCTCTCTCTAAACTCAGGTGTTTTTTTAAACCTTGCTGGGCCTACTCAAATAACAGACTGACTTGGCCTTTGAATTTTCAGTCCAGACAACTCTATCCGCATTCATGCCAATACCATCTATTATCCCATCAACCAAGGCCTGCTAGCCCTTTCTGGGGTCCCTGCTTCTCCTCAGAGCTGTGGAGGCAAGTGGGCCAGCAGCAAGAAGTCTGACCACCAAGAAAGCTACTCACAGGGAGCTTCTGACTACAGCATCCTTATCTGCAAAAGTAAGCTGGTCTTGGCCACTAATCTTCATGACAACTATGATCTCTGGTTTTGAAAGAACTGAAGAGAGCAGAGCTGGAAGGGACTGTGGAGACCACCCAGGCCTAATCCTTTAACAGATATTAGAGGAGCTGGGAGCAGGGAATGGACACACGCGTAGGCCACACAGCCAGTCACAGGCACTGCCGGGCAAGGAGTAGGCCTGGGGGACGCCAGTGGAGAGCCACAGGGCTGAGCTGTTGTAGGTACGGGAGTCACCTGGGGGCTGTGTCACAATAAGGCGAGGACCTCTGCTTCAAGCCCAGTCTCTCTCTTCAGAGGGTATTCATTTTCCAAACTGTTTCTGGTTTTGGACTTACACATTCTATATGAGCACTCCCGTGTAACTGAGTTTCTTGGCCAGGCTATGAAAGGTATCTTCCAGGGCACTACCAGGCCTCTGCCACCTTCTCCTTACTCCTTCCTGGGTCACAGTGGGAATATTAACGTGGAAAGCATCTAGTAGCCCAGAAAGAAGACACACTAGCCTACAAGTCTATGAGGCAACCTGGCGCCCAGGGCAGAAGCTGAGATTTAAGCTGTTTTTGTCCTCACTCTGCTTGCATTCTCTCTCTTTTTTAAACTAAGAATTCAGCCAAGGTTAAAAAACCATACAAAACACTGCAGAATCTCAAAAGCAATACACATACACATATGTATATCTATTTAAGCAGAAAGATAACATTTTTCTTTTGGGTAAGGCAGCAGGGAAATAAACTTACGGAGAAGCAATTATAATTAAAAATGAGACATGAAGCCCCCATGTAAATTAGCCCCTTGTCAATGTGTATTCTAGACTAGCTCCTGACCTAGTTTGTCACCTAATGCTTTTTTTTTCTCCCAAACACAGCCCTTGTGTCCTTTGTTTATGATGGAATGAAATGACACAGAGGTCTTTCTTCTACTGGGGCATCTAGACCACCTCTCTAACAAAACCCTAATCTGTGAGGACAGATCGAGAAAGGCCCAGTACCTTCCTCTTCACACCGAAACTAACATGCGCCATGGGGAAAGCACTTTTCCCTTCGCATCAGAGTGCATATTTCATACATCTGATAGATGGGGCTTGCCAGGCTCCAGAAATGGGAAGCAGCATCATGAGGCTTGGACGTCCCGACAGAGTCCTAGGGGCACAGATCTACTGGTATGTCTTAACCCTAAAATCTCTAACAATCTGATGCTCAGAAAAAGGCACCCACCAGCATGCCAGGGACACCTGATGAGCTTGCACACTCGCCGGCCTCCCTCTGCTGGTCGGGTTTCTTGGTAATAACCTGAAACTGCACAATAATATCTAGGACTGAGCATCAACGGGTTGCTGCTTCTAGCTGTCTAGCCTTTGAATGGTCCTCAGTGCAGAGTAAGCTGCACAGTTAAGGAGGGGCTGCTGAGGCAAGAACCAATTTAGGTGCAAGTTTCCTTCCAACATAGACGTAGTGGGCGGGCACCATCCCTAAGTTACAAAACTGATGACTAACAGAAAACCCTTGAATTGCTTGTACTTTTGTTTGTTTGTCTGAGACGGAGTTTCACTCTTGTCACTGAGGCTGGGCAATGGCGAGATCTCAGCTCACTGCAACCTCCACCTCCTGGGTTCAAGCAATTCTCCTGCCTCAGCCTCCTGCGTAACTGGGATCATAGGTGCACACCACCATGCCCATCTAATTTTTGTATTTTTAGTAGAGACGGAGTTTCACCATGTTGGCCAGGCTCATCTTGAACTCTTGACCTCAAGTGATCCGCCTGACTCAGCCTCCCAAAGTACTGGGATTACTTTGTAATCCCAGCAAGTCCAGCCCCTCAACTCTTAGTATAGTCCGTATCCATGAGGGGTTGTTCCCAGGACCCTCTCATACCCCAAAATCTCAAGTCTCTGATATAAAATGGTGTAGTGTTTGCATATAATCTATGCACATCCTCCTGTAGACCTTAGATCATCTCTAGATTTCATGCCATGCAAATCGTTTAGAAAAAATCTGCACAAATTCAGTACATTTTCTCCCCCACGTATTTCTTTTCTTTTTTCTTTTTTTTTATTAGATGGAGTATCACTTATTCTGTTGCCCAGGCTAGAGTGCAGTGGCGCGATCTTGGCTCACTGCTGCAACCTCTGTCTCTAGGGTTCAAGTGATTCTTATGCCTCAGCCTCCCAAGTAGGTTGGGACTATAGGTGTGCACCACCACACCTGGCTAATTTTTTTGTATTTTTAGTAGAGGTAGGGTTCCACCATGTTGGCCAGGCTGGTCTCAAACTCCTGACCTCAAGTGATCCACCTGCCTCGGCCTCCCAAAGTGCTGGGATTACAGATGTGAGTCGCCATGGCTGGCTACTCCCAAATATTTTCTATCTGTGGTTGACTGAATCCTTGGATGCCAAACCCATGGAGATAGATGGTTAACTGAATAACCACCTCTGCCACACCAAAATCTAGAGTTCTTTTTGTTTGTTTGCTTTTTTATAGGCAGAGTCTCACTGTCACCTACGCCAGAATACAGTGGTGTGAACACAGCTCCCTGCGGGCTCAGCCTCCCGGGCTCAAGCAATCCTCCTGCCTCCCAAGTAGCAGGGACAGGCATGCACCACCATGAGTGGCTAATTTTTAAATTTTTATATAGATGGGGTCTCACTATGTTGCCTAGATAAGTCTTGAACTCCCGGGCTCAAGTGATTCTACTGCCTTGGCCTCCCAAAATGCTGGGATAATAGGTATGAGCCACCATGTCCAGCCAATTAATAATTCTTTGTGTATTCCTAATCCTGCCAATGAAAAGTAATATTGTAAACAGCCAAGTTAACATGCTTAAGGGTCAAAGTGGCTCTGCCTGGTACACTCTTGAAGTTATTCAAACTTAATATTGGCTCTCTGGGGCCAAGGTCAGCACTTTCTTTGGAAATACTTGTGAAATACGTAACATAACCACATATTTTATAATAAATCTTCCCAGAGAAGAAACGTTTTCATATTCATTATATATATATATTTTTTTCCCTTTGAGACAAAGTCTCACTGTGTCACAGGCCGGACTGCAGTGGTGCAAACACGGCTCGCTGCAGCTTCGACCTCCTGGGTCCCAGTGATTGTCCTCCCTCGGCCTCCTGAGTAGCTGGGACTGCAGGTGTGTGCTATCACATTCAGCAATTTTTTTTTTTATTTTTTGTAGAGATGAGGTCTCACTACGTTGCCCAGGCCAGTCTTGAACTCCTGTCCTTAAGTGATCCTCCCCCTCGATCTCTCAAAGCACTGGAATTACAGGTGTGAGGCATGGCACCTGGCCTAGAGTTCTCCTCCACTGAACACCTCAACTCGACAACCCATCATCTCCCTAAGTTGTATTTCCCCTCAGTCGTGGAGCCTAGCATCTTGGTTTATTTAAGTCTACATGACATAGGAATCTTGCCCCCAACCCTGAATGAGAGAGCCTGGGCATGTGGCACACCTGGTTTGAATTCTGCTTCCTCCCTGCCATGTGCTTCCACAAGGCATGAATCTCAAAACTGGGGCGAGTATGAACCTGAGCAGGGGCGAGTATGAACCTGAGCAGGGAGGGAAAGGAGGACTTAAAGGTCAGCAGCAAAGAGGAGGAGAAGCAGACTCCCTGAATTCACTGACAGTTCCTGCACAGTATTTAAGATGAAGTTCTAAATTAAGGATTCCACTCAGATTTACCCAGCTAAAACACAAGCTCCATGGCACTTACAAACCGGAATCATCCAACTCCCCAGGTGAAGGAAAGACCTACTCTAGCCGTCGCCATGAGGGCCTCCACAGCTTCCATCTCCACAGCGGTCTCTGCCTGAGAGAGGCCAGCGCCATCCCAGGACGAGCCCCACCCAGGGACTTACTGTGTTCCGGAAGGAGTGGCTGCGGATGGGGTCCTCTGCGGCTAGGGCAGCGCTGCTCAGCATGATGAAGACGAGGATGAGGTTGGTGAAGAGGTGGTGGTTGATGAGCTTGTGGCAGCCCACGCGGATCCTGCAGGGAAAAGCCGCTGCTTGGAAACAGTCCCAGATGGAGTGGAACGCACTGTGTCCTTAAGAGTGTGGGGCCACTGCAGCAGGACGCCAGGCAGAGGGCAGCTGTCTGCTGTGCCACCCACGCACCCTGCCTGGCACACCTGAGCGACCTGTCCATCAGCCCCACGAAGCCCACCAAGAGCAGCCCCTTTGGACTGTGCATGGTGTGTCAACTCTGTGCTGGGGGCGCCACACAGACCACTCCACTGAGTCCTTAGAAGTGGAGCTTGTCTTCCTAAAGATGGGGAAACTGAGGCTTACTAAGAGAATTCTAAAGTGACACGAGTAAGGACCAGGGGGAGATTCGATCCAGGTCTATATGACTGAAGTTTTTCCACTATGACAGGAAGCTCATCTGCTTATCTTCCCTGACTGAGAGGGTAAACTGAGGCCAGACCTGCCCTCAATGGTTCACACAGAAGGAGATGAATCCTGTGCTTGTCCTGTCTGCAGATTTTGTAACAGATGTTATTTTTAAAACTTTTGGAGCTGACCCACAAGCAGCCCTCAGAAAGTGAAGGTTGTGAACACACAAGGATCTCATGGCCCAGCATGACAGGGTTCTCACCAAGTCCTGTGGTCTCGTGAAGCAAAGGAGGACAGCTCATGCCCGACACCTGGGCTCAAACAATGGGCCGTCAGAACCTCACTGCTGTCCTCAGTGTGCTCTGCACCTGTTAGCAACTGGCTATCCTTACCCTTGCTGTTTGACTTTAGAATTTAAACATATACATACATATACATGTATATATACATATACATGTATATGTATATATGTGTATATATTAAATATGCATAAATTCTAAAATATATATATGTGTATATGTGTGTATATATAGAATATGTATGTATATGTTTAAATTCTAAAGTGTGGTGTGTGTGTGTGTGTGTGTATACACACCTATCTGTATTCCTATATTCTATAAGCCTCTTATACAGATAGGTTTTTCTTTGAAAAGATTTTTCACTTTCAATACTAGAGTCAACTTTATGTGAAGGTGACGCCACACTTCATGTCCTCCCTTTTGGACCTACTTAATACTGGGCACACCCCCAGAGGACCTGAAGGTGATTAGCAGTTGAGTGTGGGGAGAACTTCCAAGCTAGTGAAGGCAAGAGTGCTTTGCAGCTTTGGGTGAAAATAAATCCATTCTCTCAGCATATACATACATAAGGGACTGTAGGCGTCAGCAATATCAGTTTAATAACCTTTTTTTTTTTAAAGGACACCCAAACAGTAGTGAGCTGTAAAAGCTATCATCACATCTTTGTATCTCCGAGGACGCTAGCAGGCCTTGCTTCCCACCTGTGTCTCCCTAGGGCCAGTGAATTATACAAAGTTGTTCTCTGACAGCCAAGAACTACTTCTGCAATTCTAGAAACCTTTCCAGGAGCGATTTATTCCCCCTGGCATTCCACTCAGCCCCAGATGATTTAAAACCTAGAAACTAGCTAGTAAATAAACTTCTTCCTCTTATAGTACGTGTGAGTCATTACCCTGTTCCTTGTGAGCACCTTATCATTTTAACATGAGAAATGCTATTTTAAGTAGACTATCATAGAGCTGAACTGAATATTTACAACCTATAAAATATCACTGTGCAATGTGACTTTATGATTATAAAACTCAATAGGGAAAATGGATCAATGAAGTGGGGGGTCTGTGAGGTTGAGGATGCTATGCAGATCTTGGTCACAAAAATTCTCAACCCGCAAAGCATCCTAACAGAAGATCCACTCATTAAGAAAAACTCCCATGGCTGGCCAAAGCATGAAACAGCAGAGCAGTGGGCTCCCACTGGCATATGCTGGGGTGGGCAAGGCTTTCTCCATTGCTGTCCCTGTGCAAGGGTGAAGGCAGGGAGGAGAATCTAGAATGGAGCTCCTCCCAGGACCTGGCCACACCCCTGCGGGAAGGAGGCGGTGAGGAAGAGATGAGCTGAGGGCAAGAGCAACAGTGGAGGAGAGAGGGGTTGGAGGGGACTTGGGTGGTGGGGTGCCAGGGACACTCAGGTTCAGAAAGGGCTGTGAACCACTTCCCCTCACCCCCGACCTGAGCCACTCTCAAGTGACCTGTAGGGTCACTGGCAAGGGGCAGCCGTGAGAGACTAGAAGGGGAGTATTTACGGGTTGGTCTTGCTAAGAATGAAGAAAGCGCTCCCTTCAGGGATGGGGGCAATTTTTTCCTTCATGTTCAACTCCGAGATCCTTCGAGGACGGGGTCCGGCAGGAACCTCAGGTTCATCCTCTTCCTCTTCCTCTTCCTCTTCCCCTACTTTAAATGAAATACTCTTTTTATAGGCACGAAATAAAGACTACATATGGGTTTGAATTATTCTCAATTTCACATGCAAATTTGGCTTGAACTTTAACAACATCTACCTGCTTACATGAATCAAAACCCTCCTGCCCCTTCAGAATATGGACTGAGTGTGTGTTTGTGGGGAGGAGGGTGCGCACTGAGAAGGGTCCCTATCTGATGAGCGTGTTTAGTTTGTAGAAATGAGATTCTCACCAGGGTAAGATCTGACCACAGATGAAAGGTGGTGGTGCTGGGATTTTCACTGCAAACCTCCCAGCACCTGGCTGTTTCCCTAGTAACCTCCTCGCTCAGCTTGGCCTGAGAAACTGCTTGGGACTTTCAGTCTCAATCAGCTCCTAGGCTCCCAACTCCACATTCCCACTCATATTAGCCAATAAATGTGCCAGTCAAATGTAAAAGTGTCAGCTGAGTGCTAACAGCTGGGGGCCTCCTGGACCAGTCTCCCAGCAGAAGCTGGGACTGCCCCGACCCACCTGCACTTTCCCTCCCCATCACCTGGAATTTGGGTGACACATGCTGCCTGCAACCATGGGAAAAAGGGGAGCTAACTGGTCCCATGGCCTTGGTGGCCTCAGCAGCTCATGTGCCAGTGCTGGGCTGGCTGGCTGCAGACTCAGCAGCTGGCCACAGAGCAGTAGCAAAGCCAGTGTCTCCAGCCTCCACTACCATACCTGGCACATCGCAAGGTGGGTAGGGGTCCTTGTCTTCATCCTCTTCTCTATAATCATCAATTGTAACCTAGGATGACAGAGACATCTTGGGAGGAGGGGAGACTTGGATTTAAATGCACTTCAGAGAGGAAAAGTCACCCTGGCGGTCCAGCATAGGGCATGGATTCCTCCCCAAAGTTGCGCCTGTATGTGAGTGTGCAGGGACAGGTATATGTCCCCAGATGGTGATTCTGCTTCAGACAGAAGGCCAGAGGGCAGGTGAGGAGAAGGCTGGTTGAAACCTGACCCAGTCATGATCAGCCAGCACCGTCCAGGGCTCTGTCTTTGCCCTGTGCCAGCATAGTCACTAATACGGCATGATAATGAGTCTCACACTCCTGCCTTCCTGCCAGTCTGTGAGGCCCATGAAGGCAGGGGCCTGTCTTCTTCATTCCTGAATCCCCAGTGTCTGACACACAATAGCCACTCAGTAAGCATTTATCAACTCAATGAATAAAGGAGGAACACAACAACCAGAGCTGTCATGAATGGGATCAAGTTTGACAGTGTAGCCCTGAGGCCACCTGATCCTGGGATTACCTCTGGAAATAGACATCTACTAAAAATCCCTGATGTTCATACCCACTGAGAAGATGCTAATGTGATCCTGACCATGGGTCAGATCTGACTGCACAATTCCAATAAAGAAAAAATAAGTGGTCAAACTCGTCAAATCTTTATCACATTGGTTTTCTGGTGAAGTCAGTGAACACAGCTACCTGCCTAAATTCAACCAGAACCCCCCTGGGAAGCCAGGGTCTACATTCTTCACACCAAAATATTGCAAGTATGATACACAAGACACTTCTGCAGTGTAAATGTACATGTATGGAGATACCAACAGAATCCTTTTGAAACAAAAAGGGGAGAAGTATCTCAGAACACATACCTTGTTGTCACTATTGGCTATCTGGTTGACTTCTGGTTTGTTGTTCTTTTTATTTTCTAGGCTCTCTTTTCTAAAGAGAAGAGAAAAGACCACAAGAAACCAAATAACCACGTTCCTCTGTAGAAAAATGCGAATCAGGATTCTGAAGCAACAGTGCTCCCAGAAAGGACAGAATTTAATTAGAAACAACACCAACCACAAGAGCCTGGCACAACCCAAACTCAGAGCTTCCTGGTAATCTCAATGTGATGGATTTATTACACAGATCATCTTATTAAAATTCTCATCTGAGAGCTAATGAGCACTGAATGCATCATTTATTTTATGATGCCAAAATTATCTGCAGTGATTCTTTAAGCATGGGGACACATGACTCCCACTCTTGGCTCTGAGGGATGGGAGCCAAGGCCCTGGCTTCTGCCCAAGATTCCATCCATTTTGGTCTGCAGCGCACGGTCAACCATAATCCACAAAGCAGCAAGTTGGGGGTTGCAGCTGCAGTGAAGCAGGGGTGGTCCTGGCAGGCTGCACCCGTGGCAGGGCTCCCCATGCAGCCCCTAGACAAACACCTCAGGGGAAAATGGGGTTACCTGGCAATCTTTTTTCTTTCCTTTTCTTCCGCTTCTTCTTTCTGAGCAGTGTTCAAACTTTCAGCATCAGCCAAATTGTCTACAGCGATGGCCAAGAAGACGTTCAGTAGAATATCTAATTTGAACTGCTTAAGGGCACAACACACTTCTAAATGCAACTACGTGTGGCCAACAATGGCAAAGCCATACCCCTCTGAATCCTGGAAGGCTGGTAGCAAGTGACTGTCCCAAGTGCTATATTTACATAGCAAAACCAGAGTACCAGAGCCCTGCTTAAAACAAAACAAAAAAAACTTAAAAACCTGTAAAAGGACAGTCAACAGAAGATGTAAAATTAAGATTCAGTAAAACCCATGAAAACCTACTAACTTCAACATTTCCGTGTGTGTGTGTCCATAGGTCTACATATCTATGGCTATGCTATACATTACATAAAACAACCTATAACATAAACATGGTACAATTAAAAAGTAGTTTGGGTGTTTGTTTTTTTTTAAACACGCACTACAACTACAACATATATATTCAGGGGAGTGTTTTCCAAAATAGATCACTTCAAAGGTTGAAAGAAATTCAAATGATGATCCTGTTGCACAAGACTGTATGAGACTTTCTCCTCTGAAATAACCTTCGGAGTCTGCAGATAACTCATTCATTCCTTCACTGCACAAACACTGACTGCCTACCGTGTGCCTGACTCACTGCCAGCTGGTGCTGGGCTGCTGGTAATAGTCTTACTGCAGCTCGGTCTCTGATCACTGTGCCTGAACTTGATTTTTACCATCTCCAGTCCAGGACAAACTGCTTCCCGAGGCTCCCTGCAGCTCCAGTTAAAAAGCACAACAAAAGGCTAGGTGATTGAACACATTATCATGTTTTTTTGCTTTTACTGGAACATCGTATACATGGTTTTCCTGAATGTTTCTGTTTTTAACAAGTACTCTGAACAAAGCCCCCAAATCAGAAGATGCCTGTTTCTCACTCACTAGTAGCGAAGTATGTTTTTGAGAAGCACAGAGATGAGAGGGCAGTAAGTGAGAAGGATCCCTTCTGTGATGAATGCTTCTCTCTGCCTGATGCCCAGCCGTCTGTAGGCAAAACTGCAGGAGCCCAGGGACCCAAGACAGGAGCAGCACAGCACTGTCCCACACACCCTGTGCAGTCTGTCATTTCGGATGGGTTGCTGAACATGTAAAACAACATAACCTAACTAGGAACATATGATGAGATCTCTGTGAGGGAATTTCAGGCCTCACTGATCATTCAAGGCTTTTAACAAGAGAGAAACGTGAGTGAGTGACATTAAGACTCAAAGAGCCGGAGGAGCGATCCAAGATGGCCGATTAGGAACAGCTCAGGATTGCAGCTCCCAGTGAAAGCGCAGAGGGTGAGTGGACGCCGCATTTCCAGACGGATTTTTATTGCCCACAGACTAGGAGATTCCCAGGTGGAGGAACCCTACGGGTCGCCAGCGCGGCTCTTTCGGCCAGCGCGGCGGTTTTGCCGGTGCCCCGGAGTGGCAGTTCTCCGTACAAAATACACTAGTCTGGGTCTCCCTTCTAGCTGGCAAGCAGAGCTTCGGGAAGGCAGAATCGCCCATTCATCCGATTAAAAAGGGGTCTGAAACAGGGAGCCAGGCCAGGAGATTCCTGGGCAAAAAAGCGCCACGAATATCAGCGCCACTGTTCCAGCCAGCGCAGTGGGTCGCCGCACGGGAAATCACGCAGATCCCGGCGCCCTTTCATCAGGCGACTGGAACACCTGGGAGAGAGTCGATCGTTCAACTAAACAAAAAAGGCTCTGAG
>CAUYLG010018800.1:0-11775 GCA_963573385.1 Cacajao melanocephalus
GACTTGAACTCAGACCTGGAACAAGTAAACTTAACAAATATTTACAGAACTTTCCACCCCAAATCCACAAAACATACATTTTTCTCAGTATCACATTACACCTATTTTAAAAGTGACCACATAATTGGAAGTAAATCACTCCTCAACAATTGCATAGCATTTCACAGGTTTAAATTAAATATTGGTTGGCTGCTTGTTTGTTATTTTCATCCCTTATTCCTTCCTGTCTCCATTGTTAAGCACAATTATTGGCATAAAAGAGGATTTTAATACCCATTTTTAGACTGGATTCTAGCCTGGGCAATAGAACAAGAATCCTGTTCTCTCTCCCTCTTTCTCTTCCTCTTTCTTTGTCTCTTATATTCTTTTTTTCTTCTTCTTTCTTTCACTCTTTCTTTCTTTCTTCTTTTTCTTTCTTTCAAAAATAAAAAAATAACAAAATTTAAAAAAAAGAGATGTTCTTTGAAACCAATAAGAATGAAGACACAATGTACCCAAATCTCTGAGACACATTTAAAGCAGTGTCTAGAGGGCAATTTATAGCAATAAATGCCCACATGAGAAGCAAGGAAAGATTTAATATCAACACCTTACTGTCAAAATTGAAAGAGTTAGAGGAGCAAGATCAGACAAATCCAAAAGCTAGCAGAAGACAAGAAATAACTAAGATCAGAGCAGAACTGAAGGAGATAGAGGCACAAAACACCCTTGAAAAAAATCAATACATCTCAGAGCTAGTTTTTTTGAGACATCAACAATATAGAGAGACCACTAGTTAGACTAATTAAAAAAAAAAGAAGAATCGAATAGATGCAATAAAAAATGATAAAGGGTATATCACCACCGAGTCCACAGAATTACAAACTACCATTAAAGATTACTACAAACAACTCTATGCACACAAGCCAGTAAATCTGGAAGAAATGGATAAACTCCAGGAACTTACACCCTCCCAAGATTAAACCAGGAAGAAGTTGAATCCCTGAATAGACCAATAACAAGGTCTGAAGTTGAGGCAGTAAATAATAGCCTACCAACCAAAAAAAGTCCAGGCCCACATGAGTTCACAGCTGAATGCTTCCAGACATACAAAGAGGAACTGGTACCATTCCTTCTGAAACTATTCTAAACAATACAAAAAGAGGGAATCCTCCCTGACTCATTTTATGAGACCAACATCATCCTGATACCAAAACCTGGCAGAGACACAACTAAAAAAGAAAACTTTAGGCCAATATCCATGATGAACATTGATGCAAAAATCTTAATAAAATACTGGCAAACCAATGCAACAGCACATCAAAAAGCTTATCCATCATGATCAAGTAGGCTTCATCCCAGGGATGCAAGGCTGGTTCAACATATGCAAATCTATAAACATAATCCATCACACAAACAGAGCCAAAGAAAAAACCACATGATTATCTCAACAGATGCAGAGAAGGCCTTCAACAAAATTCAACAGTGTTTTATCCTAAAACTCTCAATAAACTAGGTGTCGATGGAATGTATCTCAAAACAATAAAAGCTATTTACAACAAACCCACAGCCAACATCATACTGAATGGGCAAAAACTGGAAGCATTCCCTTTGAAAACTGGCAGTAGACAAGGATGCCTTCTCTCACTATTCCTATTCGATATAATACTGGAAGTTCTAGCCAGAGCAATCAGACAAGAAAAAGAAATAAAGGGTATTCAACTAGGAAAAGAGGAAGTCAAATTTTCTCTATTTGCAGATAACATGATTGTATATTTACAAGACCCCATCATCTCAGCCCCAAATAACGTGAAACTGATAAGCAACTTCAGCAAAGTCTCAGGATACAAAATCAATGTGCAGAAATCACAAGCATTCCCATACATTAATAACAGACAAACAGAGAGCCAAATCATGAGTGAATTCCCATTCACAGTTGCTACAAAGAGAATAAAATACCTAGGAATACAACTAACAAAGGGTGTAAAGGACCTTTCCAAGGAGAACTACGAACCACTGCTCAATGAAAAAAGGGAGGACACAAGCAGATGGAGAAACATTCCATGCTCATGGTTAGGAAGAATGAATATTGTGAAAATGGTTATACTGCCCAAAGTAATTTATGGATTCAACATTATTCCCATCAAGCTACCATTGACTTTTCTCACAGAACTTGAAAAAAACACTTTAAACTTCATATGGAACCAAAAAAGAGCCTGCATAGCCAAGACAATCCAAAGTAAAAAGAACAAAGCTGCAGGTATCACACTATCTGACTTCAAACTATACTACAAGTTTACAGTAATCAAAAGAGCATGGGACTGGTACCAAAACAGAGATATAGACCAATGGAACAGACAGAGGCCTTAAAGTAATGCCACACATCTACAACCATCTGATCTTTGATAAATCTGACAAAATCAAGCAATGGGGAAGGGATTCCCTGTTTAATAAATGGTATGGAGAAAAGTGGCTAGCCATGTGCAGAAAACAGAAACTGAAGCCCTTCCTGACACCTTACACTAAAATTAACTCTAGATGGATCAAAGACTTAAACATAAGACCCAACACCATAAAAACCCTAGAAGAAAACCTAGGCAAAAGCATTCAAGACATAGGCATAGGCAAGGACTTCATGATTAAAACACCAAAAGCATTGGCAGCAAAAGCCAAAATAGACAAATGGGATCTAATTAAACTTAAGAGTTTCTGCACAGAAAAGAAACAATCATTAGAGCGAATCAGTAACCAACAGAACAGGAAAAAATTTTTGCAGTCTACCCATCTGACAAAGGGCTAATATCCAGAATCTACAAAGAACTAAAGCAAATTTATAAGAAAAAAACAAACAAACCCATTCAAAAGTGGGTGAAGGATATGAACAGATACTTTTCGAAAGAAGACATTTGTGAGGCCAACAAACATATGAAAAAATGTTCATCATCACTGGTCATTAGAGAAATGCAAATCAAAACCACATTGAGATACCCTCCCATGCCAGTTAGAATGGAGATCATTAAAAAGTCTGGAGACAATAGATGCTGGAGAGGTTGTGGAGAAATAGGAACACTTTTACACTGTTGGTGGGAGTGTAAATTAACTCAGCCATTGTGGAAGACAATGTGGTGTTTCCTCAAGGATCTAGAAATAGAAATTCCATTTGACCCAGCAATACTATTACTGGGTATATACCCAAAAGATTATAAATGGTTCTATTGTAAAGACACTTGTACATGTATGTTTATTGCAGCACTGTTTACAATAGTGAAGACCTGGAACCAACCCAAATACCCATCAATGATAGACTGGACAAGGAAAATGTGGCACATATACACCATGGAATACTATGCAGCCATAAAAAAGGATGAGTTAATGTCCTTTGTAGGGATATGGATGAATCTGGAAAGCATCATTATCAGCAAACTGACAAACAAACAAACAAAAAAACAAACACTGCATGTTCTCACTCATAGGCGGGTATTGAACAATGAGAACACATGGACACAGGAAAGGGACTATCACACACTGGGGTCTATTGGTGGGTAGGGGGCTAGGGGAGGGATAGTGGGGGGCGGGGAGGTTGAGGAGGGACAACATTGGGAGAAATGCCTGATGTAGATGATGCGGGGATGGAGGCAGCTATCCACCATGGCATGTGTGTACCTGTGCAACAATCCTGCAAGATCTGCATGTGTACCACAGAACTTAAGTACAATTTAAAAAAAAAGTCAAGAAACAAGAGATGCTGGCAAGTTTGTAGAGGAAAAGGAATGCTTTTACACTGTTGGAGGGAGTGTAAATTAGTTCAGCCATTGTGGAAGACAGTGTGGCGATTCATGAAAGATCTAGAAGCAGAAATAATATTCTACCCAGCATTTCTACTGGGTATATACCCAATGAAATAGAAATAATTGTATTTTAAAGATACATGCATGCATATGTTCATTGCAGCACTATTCACAATAGCAAAGGTGTGTGATCAACCCAAATGCTCATCAATGAGAGAGTGGATAAAGATAATATAATATATATACACCACAAATCACTATGCAGTCATAAAAAATGAGATCATGTTTTTTGAAGGGACATAGATTGAGCTGGAAGCCATTATCCTCAGCAAACTAATGCAGGAACAGAAAACCAAATACCTAATATTCTCACTTACAAGTAAGAGCAAACAATGAGCACACACAGACACATGGAGGGGGACAACACACACTGAAGACTGTCGGGAGTGGGGTGGGGAGAGGGAGAGCATCAGGAAGAATAGCTAATGGATGCTGGGCTTAATATCAAGGTGATGAGTTGATCTGTGCAGCAAACCACCATGGCACACTTTTAACTGTGTAATAAACCAGTACATCCTGCACATGTTCCCTGGAACTTAAAGTTGAAGAAAACAACTACAACAAATATCATCATCATCATAATCTAAAATATTAGATTAAAGGAAAAAAGTAGAAAATAATAAAGAAAGTTTATGTATCAAGAGATAGTGATTAGGCATAAACTATTTTTTAAAATAAAGTTTTAATTTTATATTAACAGAGAAATTGTAAAAATAGTACAGAGAGTTTTCATATATCTTGCACAATTTCCTCTATCATTAACATCTTTCATAAGTTCATCACCTGGCTAACATGGTGTTCGCGTCGTGTTTCTCCACTGCAAAGTTTTCTTTCATCATTCAACAACATACTCCCTTCAAAGAAGTCACTATGTGCAGCCCACAGTCAAGATGTAGGGCTTTATGGTCCACTTTTATGCAAGCAGATTATACATATAATGCATGCAATTTATTACTAAAAATATAGGCTGTTGGGGAATCCCAGGATGGAATGGAATGTGGAATGTGACAAATCCATCTCACTGCATTACAAATGTGGTAAACAACTTCACCACAAAGAATGAAGGATAACCCACTGACTTAAGTAGAAGTGAGTGGAATTTGTAAAATTAAAGGCAAAAACAGTGCTTATTAAGTATGGGAATTTAGTGGATAATGATACAGAAGAATTAGTTTAAAATTATTATACTGCTATACATGTATACAAGAATTGAACAATTAAGTAAATGGATGGAGATATTAAGTAAATATTGGGAGCCAGGTGGAAAGTCAGGATTTACCACAAGCAAAGGGAGGAGGCTAGAATAATTTATATTTTAATATGTAAGAATTGTAGACGTCAGTATGAACTTATGTGAAACTTTATATGCATATATATGGTTACATAAAAGGAATATTTATAGATGTGTGTATAAACACAGGTTAATATTCAGGAGTGTTTTCTTATGCCATCACCCTAGAAGCAAAAATATCCTAGTATGTTAACAAGCATATCTAGAGCTCAGGTCTTGATTCTGAGTACCATTCTTAAATAAAAGGAGCCAAGGCACCTTAAAGAAATGGCTGATAGAGGCTTGTGGCTTGGAGGATCTTGTATTGCTAATGGTAAGGAAATGATAATGGTAAAAAAGAAATCAAAAAGCAAAAAAACAAAATTCTACCCTGATGGTGCCTTGTCAAAGGATACAAGAGACATTCAAAGAGCTCCCAATAGCCAAACCTGGAATAATGTGAACTAACAAAATTAATAATATTAGATTATAAAATAAATATGTATGATCTCACATGGGTATCAATTGATGAATATGTAAATAAATGAGGAAGAAGAAACAAGTATCGTGTACAGAGTAATTCAAAATAAAATGTGTCATTTTAATATGTGTAATTTTGTAAAAGATAAGACCACTACTTTTTTCAAATATTTTAAAGTTGATTCAGAGACAAATATAGAATAAAAACATGATTTTCAAGTTCCAAACTAGCATTAAAAAATAGTTTCAAAGTATATTATGGGCAGAAAAAAGAAGAATGCAAGTTGAATATCTCTTATCTGAAATGTTTGGGATTAGAAATGTTTCAGATTTTGGATTGTTTTGGATTCTAGAATATTTGCATCATACCTGAGTTAGTATCCTAAACCTAAAAATCTGAAATCCAAAATACTCCAGTGAGCATTTCCTTTGACTGTCACATTGGTGCTCAAATATTTTGGATTTTGAGCATTTTGGATTTCACATTTTGGGATTTGAAATATTCAACCTGCACTTATAAGAGAAATTAAATAAAAATGGAAGACTAAAGATCAAATGCAACATTTATTTTTCTTTTCAAATAAGAAATGTTAATTCATTTGTTCTGAGTTTATGCTAAGACCAATTCATGTGGAAAAATTTTCTAGGCTATTCCAAATTGGATGTGGTGAGCTACTGATATTACAGAAAAATTTTTAAAAAAAGTATCTGTGTTACAGTATGAAATAAAAGGATACAATATCAAATGTAGAGAACATTTTTGTAAAGATCATTTAAATTCTTTATACTTTTGAGAATATCAATGAAACGAACAATTTTCCAGAAAGAATTTTTTGTTAAAATTAATGCTTTATGATGAAGCTTAAAAATAATCTCATAAATATCAAAGAAATAGAAAATAATATCAAAGAAATAATTATCAATAGCCAGGCACGGTGGCTCACACCTGTAATTCCAGCACTTTGGGAGGCCAAGGAGGATGGATCACGAGGTCAGGAGTTCGAGACCAGCCGGGCCAATATGGTGACACCCTGTCTCTACTAAAAATACAAAAATTTGTTGGGCGTGGTGGCATATGCCTGTAGTCCCAGCTGCTTAGGAGGCTGAGGCAGAAGAATTGCTTGAACCTGGGAGGTAGAGGCTGCAATGAGCCGAAATCATGCCACTCACTCCAGCCTGGGTGACAGAGCAAGACTCTATTTAAAAAAAAAATTATCAAAAGGTCATTCTCACCAAATAATTTATGTTATGTTCTTTGAAATTGATGTTAGTTTAACTAGCTCATATTATACAAATTCATGGAAAACTTCCAAATTTCAATTATGAATAAAGCAAAATCCTATGCCAAGACATAAGAAAAATAGAACATTTTAAAAAAGAGGTTTTTTAGAACCTCTTTAGAACCATGGCTGCACAATATTAGCAAATCAGATGTAGCTGCTTATTAAATGAAACTCACTCTGACCAAAGAAGTTTTTATTCCAGGAATGCACTAACAATTCAATATTAGAAACCAGATAATAATTCATCACAACAATCGATCAAAGGAGATAAAAGAAAATTTTATCTTGATAGACACTGAAAAAGTGCTTTAAACTAATTCAACATCAATTATTGATAAAAAGTGTTAGTCAATTAGGAACTGGAGATCAAGAATAAATCCCCAAGATGATGAAGGCTAGCTATTTCAAACTGACAGCAAACATTATCTCTAATTGTAAAACATTAGAATCACTGTCCCTGAAGTCAGGAACAAGGCAACGATTGCTGTTATTGTTTTTTCAGTTAATTTATTTTTAAGTAAGCTTTATTGATGTATGTTTTATAAACAATAAAATACGCTTTTAAGTGTACAGTTTGATGAGTTTAGACAAATGTAGTTATATAATTATCAGAATAAAAATGGAATTTCTTTTCAGTTCATCATATTTTCTGTTGCTCTTTGCCTCTCTCTCAGTTTCCAGGCTTTGATCATGACTCTTCTGATAACGTTCCCTCTACATTTATCTTTCTTTTTTAGAATGTCCTGTCATGTAGTATACAGCTTCTATGCAATGTACGTTGCTTTCAAAATTCATCCATGTTGTTGCATATATCACTAGTTTTATTTTTTATTGCTGGGTACTATTTCCCTATATAGATATATTTTGCATTGTTTATTCATTCATAAGATAATACATATTTGCATTATTTCTGATGTTTAGTTGTTATGAATAAAATTGCTATAAACATTTGCATACATGTCTTTGTATGAAGTTAGGTTTTTGGTTCTTTTCTGAATATACAAAAATAGTGTCTTAGACCACTTTGTATTGCTATAACAGAATACCACAGACTGGGTAACTTACAAATAAAAGAAATTTACATATTATAGCTCTGGAGGCTGGGAAGTCCAAGGTAGAGGGGCCCACATCTGGCGAGGGCCTTGCTGCTGTGTCTTCCTAGGGAGAAAGGTGGTAAGGCAAGAGAGCAGGAGAAAGTGAGAGAGGAAGGTGAACAAACTCATTTCTTTTATTGAGAACCCACTTCCATGAGAACTAATCTACTCCTGCTATAATGCCATCAATCCATTGGTGAGGGCAGGCCCCTCATGACCCAATCACCTCTTAAAGGTCCCAACTCTTAACACTGTTGCATTGGGGATTAAGTTTTCAGCACATGAACTTTGCGGGACATATTTAAAACACAGCAAGTAGAATTACTAACTTACATAATCAGTATATATATATATATATATATATATATATACACACACACATATCAGTGTATATATATATACACATATCAGTGTGTATATATATACACATATCAGTATATATATATACACATATCAGTATATATATATATACATATCAGTATATATATATAACTTAGTAAATATTTGCCAAATTGTTTTCTAGAGAGGGGTACTTCTTTGTATTTCACAAGATAAGTTTGAAAAGTTCTACATTTCCAAATCACCAGCATTTAATATTGTCAGTCTTTTTTAATTTTAGTCATTTTAGCAGATGGTAGTGACATCTCATTGCTTTTTATTTGTATTTCCACAATGACTAAAGATATTTGAACGTATTTTACGTGCATATTTACCTTTTGTGATTTTCTGCATAGTCAATTATGTTACTCATGGGTAAATAATTTTTTTTTACTCTTTATCTTACATCTTGAAATCAGATAGCAAGAATTCTCTTTTTATTCTCTAATTTCTATCTAAATATTGGAATCATCTTCTCAATTTCTAAAAAAACAAACACCTAATAATTGGGATTCAGATTGCTTTGAATCTATGCATTCATTTGGCAGAAATTGACATATTTTGTATTCGGGTTCTCCAGAGGGACAGAACTAATAGGATCTATGTATACATGAAAGGGAGTTTATTAAAGAGAATTGATTTGCACGATCACATGGCGAAGTCTCATGATAAGCCATCTGAAAGTTGAGAAGGAAGGAAGTCAGTAGTGGCTCAGTCTGAGTCCAAAAGCTTAAAGGTAGGGAAGCTGACAGTTCAGCCTTTGGTCTGTCGCCAGAGGCCTAAGAGCTCCCAGCAAACCACTGGTGTAAGGCCAAGAGTCCAAAGGAGGAAGAATTTGGAGCCTGATGTTCAAGGGCAGGAAGCATCCAGCACAGGAGAAAGATGAAAGCTGGAAGACTCAGCAAGCCAGTTTATCCCACCTTCTACCTGCTTTGTTTTAGCCATGCTGGCAGCCGATTGAATTGTGCCCATCCACACTGAGGGTAGGTCTTTTTCTCCCAGTCCACTTACTCAAATTTCAATCTCCTCTGGCAAACCCCCTCACAGGCACATCCAGAAATAATACATTACTGGTTATCTAGCCATTCTTCAATACACTCAAGTTGACACCTCATATTAACCATCACATTAATATTTAGTCTTCTGACTCATGAATACAATATTCTTTAAATTTACTTAGGTCTTTTATATTTCTCAGTAATGTTTTATGGTTTGCAGTGTACAGAATCTGCACATAGTTTGTTAAATTTTCTAATGGTTTTGATGCTATTATAAGAAGTATTTTTAAAAATTTTAAAACTTCCAATTGAACACTACTAGAAATACAGTTGCTTTTGTTTCTAATAACCTTGTATTCTGTTATCTTGCTAAAGTCACTCATTTCCTCTTGAGGCTTTTTTTTGTTATTAGCTATGTTGTGATTTTTCTCTGTAGATGATTATGTTATCTGTGAATGCAGATAGTTTTTAAACATTTTTCTTATGTTAGTACTTTGTTTCTTTGTCCTGCCTTCCAGTCTTTGCCAAAACTTCTGGTACAATGTTAAATAAAATAATGAGGGCAGACATACCTACCATGCCCCTGATTCTAGGAAGAAATCAGTCTTTCAGCACTTCTATGTTAGCTGTGGTTTTTTAATAGAAGTACTTTTCAATGTTAAATTCTCCACCATTAATTGTGGAATTAAATATATTTCCTTGTCTTTCTATAGCAAATATGGTTTTGCATTATTATATTTCCTGATAAATTTATCCCATTATTTTAATGTAATATTATTTCCTTTTCTCATCTAGTTTATCTTATAGTAATACAGCCGCTTCAGTATTTTTTTATTAGGGTTGTGTGGCATATTTGTCCACTGCTTTTAACTAATTTATATCTTATATTTGTCTTTGATTTCTTTGATGGTAGCATATTGTTGTTTTTTATCTAATAGGCATGAGCAAGGACTTCATGACTAAAACACCAAAAGCAATGGCAGCAAAAGCTAAAGTAGACAAGTGGGATCTAATTAAACTTAAGAGCTTCTGCACAACAAAAGAAACTATCAATAGAGTGAAGCAGCAATTAACAGAATGGGAAAAAAATTTTGCAATCTACTCATCAAAGGGCAAATTTTCAGAATCTACGGATAACTTAAATAAATTTACAAGAAACAAACAAACCCATCAAAAAGTGGGTGAAGGATATGAACAGACACTTTTCAAAAGAAGACATTTATACAGCCAACAACATAGGGAAAAAAGCTCATCATCACTGGTCATTAGAGAAATGCAAATCAAAACCACATTGAGATACCACCTCACACCAGTTAGAATGTGATCGTTAAAAAATCAGGAGACAACAGATGCTGGAGAGGATGTGGAGAAATAGGAATGATTTTAAACTGTTGGTGGGAGTGTAAATTAATTCAACCATTGTGGAAGACAGTGTGACGATTCCTGAAGGATCTGGAAATAGAGATTCCATTTGACCCAGAAATCCCATTACTGTATATATACCCAAAGGATTATAAATGATTCTATTACAAAGATGCATGCACACATATGTTTATTGCGGCACTGTTCCTAATAGCAAAGACTTGGAACCAACCCAAATGCCCATCAATGATAGACTGGATAAAGAAAATGTGGTACATATACACCACGGACTACTATGCAGCCATAAAAAAGGATGAGTTCATATCCTTTGCAGGGACATGGATAAAGCTGGAAACCATCATTCTCAGCAAACTGACACAAGAACAGAAAACCATGCATTGCATGTTCTCACTCATAAGTAGGTGTTGAACAATGAGAGCACGTGGACACAGGGAGGGGAACATTACACACTAGGGCCTGGGGGGTGGGACCTAGGGGAGGAATAGCAGGGGCTAGGGGGATTGAGGAGGGATAGCATTAGGAGAAACACCTAATGTAGATGACGGGGTGATGGATGCTGCAAACCACTACCATGACACATGTATACCTATGTAACATATCTGCATGATCTGCACATCTACCCCTGAACTTAAAGTATAATAAAAAAAATCTATGCCTGTTAATTTTGCATTTATATAATTTGTATTGAATGTAATTAATGTATATGTTTACATTTAAATATACTATCTTGCACATTTTTTCTATTGTATTATCTGGTTTTTGTTTCTTATTTTTACTTTCTGAGTATTTTTAATTAATTCATTAATTATAATTATTTTATATTGGTTGTCATATTTACTCTCTCTGTATATCTATATATATATCTCTATATATAGATTTATATCTCTATATATAGATTTATATCTATATATATATCTATATATATAGATTTATATCTATATATATATATATATAGATTTATATCTATATATATATCTATATATAGATTTATATCTATATATATCTATATATATAGATTTATATCTATATATCTATCTATATATAGATTTATATCTATATATC
>CAUYLG010018802.1:0-24133 GCA_963573385.1 Cacajao melanocephalus
TTATGAATCCTTGCTGAATGTTACTGTATCATTGTGACTTTTTTTTTTTTTTTTTTTGAGATGGAGTCTTGCCCTGTTGCCTAGGCTGGAGTGCAGTGGCGTGATCTTGGCTCACTGCAGCCTCCACCTCCCAGGTTAAAACCATCCTCCTGCCTCAGCCTCCTGAGTAGCTGGGATTACAGGCGTGTGCCACCATGCCTTGGTAAATTTTGTATTTTTAGTAGAGACCAGGTTTCGCCATGTTGGCCAGGCTGGTCTCAACCTCCTGACCTCAGGTGATCCATCCACCTCGGCCTCCAAAAGTGTTGGGATTACAGGTGTGAGCCACCGCTCCTGGCCGGGCACATTACTTTTTAGAGAAGAATGATTCAATCAAGAGCTGATTTCTTATTAGAAACAATGGACGGCAGAAAGAATTGGAACAGCATTTTCAAAGTTGTAAAAGAAGAGAATTATCAGCCCAAAATTCTACATCAAGCAAAAACAATTCTTCAGAAATAATGACAATCTCAGATGAAGAATAAAGAGAATTTTTTTTTTTTTTTTTTTTTTTTTTTGCCAGCAGAACTACTCTGGAAGAATTGCTGAGGGAAGAAGTTCAGAGAGAAGGAAAATGATACCAGAAAGAAATTTGCAACATTAGGAGTGAAAAGAAAGAGAAATTGTAAATATCCAAGTAAGTATCATTGGCTGTCATTATTTTACTGCATTATTTAAAATTTTTTTGATAAATGAAAGCAAAAACTATAATGCTTGATGGGTTTTTAATATTAGTCAGTGTTATACATAAGAGAGTTACAACATAAAGGAAGCAGAGTAAAGGGACTTATATGGTGAAAAGGTTTCTACAGACCACTTGTAGTGGTAAAATATTGATTCTATGTAGACAACGATAAGTATAGTATAGATATTATAATTCCTATAGCAACCACTCAAAAATTATATAAGACTATACAGGCCAGGCATGGTGGCTCACGCTTGTAATTCCAGCACTTTGGGAGGCCAAGGCGTGTGGATCACCTGAGGTCAGGAGTTCAAGACCAGCCTGGCCAACATGGTGAAACCCCATCTCTACTAAAAAATACAAAAATTAGCTGGGCATGGTGGCTCATGGAATCCCAGCTACTTGGGAGGCTGAGGTGGGAGAATTGCTTGAACTGGGACCTGGGAGGCGGAGGTTGCAGTGAGCCAAGATCATGCCACTGCACTCCAGCCTGGGCTGCAGAGCAAGACTCCATCTCAAAAAAAAAGAGTAAAAAATAGAGAAATTAAAATGGAACACTAAAAAGTTAAAACAACCTAAAAGAAGACAGAAAAGAAGGAGCAGAGGAGTAAAAAAATAGAAGGAAAAAATGGAAAACCACAATTACAGTTAGAGACTTCAATAAAATCTTCTCTCAATAATTGATAGAATTCAGAAAGAAAATCAACAAAGTTATAGAAGAATGGAAAATATCATAGATTAACAGTGTAGAATTGACATTTACAGAGCACTCCACCAATCAGCAGCAGAGTGCAGGTTCTTCCCAAATGTACATGGATCATTTATCAAGATAGAATGTATCATAGGACATAAAACGAAACTTAACAAATTTTAAGACTGAAATCATAAAAGGTATGTCCATTTGTTCTCTAACAATAAAAGAATTAAGTTATACATAAATAACAAAAAGATAAGAGTAAAAATCTCCAGTCATGTGGAATTTAAACAGCATACTCCTAAATAC
The DNA here is from genome assembly GCA_963573385.1 of Cacajao melanocephalus. Taxonomy (NCBI): domain Eukaryota; kingdom Metazoa; phylum Chordata; class Mammalia; order Primates; family Pitheciidae; genus Cacajao; species Cacajao melanocephalus. Next base: position 1,728 of record CAUYLG010018802.1, read on the forward strand.
TTCATGAGTCAAAGAGGAAGTCTCAAGAGAAGTTAGAAAATATTTTTAAATAAACCAAAATGAAAATACAACCTAACTAATTTGTGGGATTCAGGTAAAGTAGTACTTAGAGGGAAATTTGCAGTATTAAATGCTTATATTAGAGAAGAGGGAAATTTCAAAAATCAGTAACCTAAGTTTCCATCTTATGAAGCTAGAAAAGAAAGAGCAAAATAAACCCAAAACAACTAGAAGGAAAGAAGAACAAAGCTAAGAGGAAGAATCAATAAAATTGAAAGCAAAAAATAAAAATTAATGAAATAGTTGATATCGTGAAAAGATGAATAAAATTGATAAAAACTACAGTAAGACTTACTAAGAAATAAAGATACGTATCACCAATATCCAGGAATGAAAGAAGAGATTTCATTTCACACTCTACATACATTAAAGGGGTAATAAGGGAATGCTATGAACAATTATAAAAAGGCAATTTACATGAAATGGAGAATTTCTCAAAACTTACAAGTTGCATATTAATGTTTGCTGAAGATGAAATAAATAACCTGATAGTCCCATAATCATTAAAGAGATTGAAGTAATAGTTAAATTTTTCCAAAAAGGAAATCTACAGGCCAAGATGGTTTCATTGGCAAACTTTACCAAACATTGAAGGAAGAAATAGCACCAATTGTACACAATGTCTCTTAGAAAATTGCAGGAAGAGAATACTTCCTTCCTTTTTTTTTTTTTTTTTTTTTTTTTTTTGATGGAGTCTCACTGTGTCACCACCCAGGCTGGAGTGCAGTGGCATGATCTCGGCTCATTGCAACCTTTGCCTTTCGGGTCCAAGTGATTCTCCTGCCTCAGCCTCCTGAGTATCTGGGATTACAGACATGTGCTACCACGCCTGGTTAAGTTTTTTAAAAAATTTATTATTTTTAGTAGAGATGGGGTTTCACCATATTGTTCAGGCTGGTCTCAAACTCCTAACCTCGTGATTTGCCTGCCTTGGCCACCCAAAGTGCTGGGATTACAGGTGTAAGCCCCCATGCCAGGCTGAGAATAGTTTCTTCTAAAATAGATTTTATGAGGCTAGCATTACCTTGATATTAAAGCCATACAAAGACAGTACAAATGAAAAACTAAAAGTACATATTAACACCCCTCGTGACCAGAGATCTAACAATCCTCAACAAAATATTAAAAAATAAAATCCAACGATATATGAAGGGAATAATAAACCACAACCAAAAGGGCTGTGTTTCAGGAATGCAGGACTTAACATTTGAAAATTAATCAATGAATTCCATCATATTAACAATCTAAAAATCTAAAAAGCACAGTGATATCATTTGACATGGAAAAAGCGTTTGACAAAATTCAGCATCCATTCATGAGAAAAACACTCAGCAAACTGGAAATAGAAGGACGCGTACTCAGTCTGATAAAGGATCAGGAATAAGACAAACATGTCCACTCTCACCACTCCTATTCGATACTACTGGAAATTCTGTATAGTGTATAAGAAAATAAAAAGAAATAAAAAGTATTTAAATTGAAAGGGAAGAAATGTAGCTGTCTCTGTTCCAAAATGATATCACTGTTTATGAAGAATAGCCCAGGGAATCTATAAAAACTTCCTAGAACTAATACATAAGCTTGATGATGTCATAGGCTACTAGGTCAAAACACACACATACAAATAATATTTTTATGTCCTAGCAATAAATAATCAGAAACCAAAATTTGTGAAAAATATCATTTTTAATAGCTCCAGAAAATGAAATATGTATGTATAAATATAACAAGTCATTTAAAAGATATGTATACTGACAACAAAATGCTGATCAATGAAATCAAAGATCTAAATAAATAAAGAGACTATGTGTTCATGGATTTGAAGACTCAACATAGTAAAGATCTCCATTTTCCCCAAATTGATCTATATATTTAACACAATTTCAATCAAAATATTAGCAGAAATTTTTGCGGACATATTAATTTTTTACTGCTGTATATTCAATTACCCCAAAATGTTGTGACTTAAAACAATATGCATTTATTTTCTCACAATTTCTGTGCATCAGGAATCTGGACATGGATTCCTATTATACATTTCTGACAGGCTGCAATCAACATGTAGGCTGGGCTAATCTTAACTCTTTACTGGAGAAGGATCCACTTCCAAGCTCATGTACTTATTAACAAGATTCAGTTGTATGTGAGCTATTTGACTAAGGGCCTCAATTCCTCTTTGGTTGTTGCCTAGAGGTCTTTCTCATTTCTCTAACATGTGGGACTCTCCAACATGCCAATTTGTGTCATCAAAGCTAGCAAGAGAGAGAGTCTGTTGTCAAGACAGCAGATACATTCTTTTTAAACTTAATCATGGAAGCGACATTCCCTCAACATTGCTGAATTCTGTTTTGAGAAGTGAGTTACTTGGGGAGAAATTACACAAGGCTGTGAACACCAGGAGGCAGAAACACGGGGGATGTTAGAGGCTGCCGGTTAGAGTAGATAGAGACAAACTGATTTTAACATTTGTATGGAAAGGCAAAGTAACTATAATATGTAAAATAAATCTGAATGAAAAGTATAAACTTGAAGCGAATATACTACTCATTTTTAAGAAATATAAAAAAACTGCAGTAATCAAGGCAAAGTCAGTTAGACTCAAAAACAGATAAATAGATCAATGCAATAGAATAGAGTCCAGAAATGGACCCATACAAATATGGCCAATTGATTTTTGACAAAAGTGCAAAAACTAATTCAATGAAGAAAGAAAACCCTTTTTAACAAATGGTATTGAAACTATTGGACATCCATATGCAAAAAAATGAACCTTGAAATAAACCTTCCATCTTATAAAACTAACTTAAAATGAAGCATAGACCTAAATGTAAAATAGAAAATGACAAAACTTTTAGAAGAAAATATAGGAGAAAAACTTTCATAACCTAGGATTAGGCAAAGAGTTCATAGACAAAACACCAAAAGTGTGAACAATTAAAGAAAAAAATTAACAGAGGGGACTTCATTAAAATTAAAGACTGTTGCTCTGTGAAAGACATTGTTAAGAGAATGAAAAGGAACGCTAAAGACTGGAAGAAAATATTTACAAATCACATATCTAACAAATTATTTCTACTCAGAATAATTAAATAATTGTAATAACTGAACATTAAGAAAACAAACAATTTTAAATTTGCAAAACTCTTAGAAGGCAAGGCCAGTGAGATTGCAAGATATAAGATCAACATGCAAAAATTAATCATATTTCTGTATGCTAGAAACAAACATGTGGAAGAAAAATTTAAAATGCATGTATTTATGATAGCTCCAAAAATATGAAATACTTAGGTATTAATCTAACCAAATATGCAGATTGAGTGCTGAAAATTAGAAAATTTACCGATGTAAGAAACCTGCACTTCCTACCCATGTCCTGAACTTAAAAAAAAAAACTTCTTGAATGAAATAAAAGAAGATCTAAATAAATGAACAATAGAGCATTCATGGATTCAGAAGACCCAAGGTAATAAATATATCAATTCTTTCCAAATCTAGATTGAGCACAGTTATTGTCAAACTCCCAGAAAAACTTTTTTTGTAGATAATCTTATTCTAAAATTAATACGGGAAGGTGAAAGAGCCAGACTAGCTAAATCAGTTTTGAAAAAGAAGAAATTAAATCTTACTATATAGCTACAGTAATCAAGACAGTATGCTATTAGTGGAAGGATGTACAATGGAATTGAATACAGAATTTATAAATAGATCCACACTAATACAGCGAACTGTACTTTTGTACAAAGGTGCAAAAATCCTTTTCAATAGAGGAAGGATAGTCTTTTCAACAAATGATGCTGAAGCAATTGGACATCCGTAGGTAAGAAAAAAATGAATGTTGATGTAAACTTCACGTCTTGCACAAAAATAAACTTAAGATGTTTCAGGGATTTAAATGCAAAACTATAAAACCCTTGAAAGAAAACATAGGAGAAAATCTTCAGGACTTAGGGCTAAGTGAAGAGATTTTAGAGATGACAATAGTATAAATCATAAAAGAAAAAGTTGATAAATTGGACTTAATCAACTTTAAAAACATTTTTATTGTGAAGGATCCTGTTAAGAGGACAAGAAGACAAGCCACAGACTGGGAGGTGGTATTTGAAAGTCATATGTACAGTAAAGAACTGATAGCTAAAACATATTAAGAATACTCAAAATTCAACTCTAAAAAGTTCAGTTGGAACATGTGCTAAAATACATGAATAGACATTTCAGAAAAAAAAGTGAGATTCAGATGGCCAAAAAAGTAGGTGAAAAGATATTCAACATACTTCACCATTAGAGAAATGCAAATTAAAACTACCACAATATACACATCTATTAAAATGGCTAAAATAAAAAAGTGGTAAAACTAAATGATAGCAAAGATACAGAGAAATGGGACCACTCTTAACATTGCAATTGGAAATCTAAAATAGTTCAGGCATGCTGTAAAATATTTTGGCAGTTTCTTATAAAGCTAAACACACATTTACCATACAAATCAGCAATTGCTCTCCTCAGCATTTCTCCCAGAGAGATGAAAACGTATGTTCACACAAAAACTAGTACATGAATGTTCATAACAGCTTCATGTATAATATCCCCAAACTGTAAACAACCCAAATGTCTTTCAATGGGTGATTGGTGAAATAAACTCTGGCACATCCATACCATGGACTACTATTCAGCAATAAGAGGAACAAAGTAGTAATACATGCAACAACCTGGATGAATCTCAAAGGCAGTATTTTTAGAAAAAAAAAAAGACAATCTAAAAGGTTGCATACTGTATGTTTCCATTTATATTACATTCTGAAAATGAGAAAATATTAAGATGAAGAATAGATTAATCGTTACCAGAAAACAAGAATGGAGGGTGGGGGATTGGTGAGATTAGCAAGCAGTAGCATGAGAGAGTTTTATTTCAGAGATGGACCAGTCTGCATCTTGATTTGTCAACAGTGACACAAACCTATACATGGGATCAAATTGCCTGGAACTACGCATACACACAAATGAATGCTCATAAAAACTGGTGAAATCTGAATAAGGTCAATAGTTTAGCTAAGAGTGTTCTACTAGTGTCAATTTCCTGGTTTTGATGTTGTACTATAGCTGTATAAGATGTCACCAATGAGGGCAGCAGGTAAAAGCATTTATAGAACTCTATGTCCTATGTTTGCAACTGTTTGTAAGTTTTTAATTACTTCATAAAAAGCTAAAAAATATTGAGCAAAAGAAGCCACACACAAAATAATGGGCAAAATCTTGAATAGATACTTTATCAGTGAGGATATAAGGATAACAAAAATTCATGTGAGAAGGTGGCCAATATCATACGTTGAGAAATGCAAGTTCAAAACATGGTGAGATACCACTACACACCCATTAGAATGACCATAATAAAAAATGGTGACAATGCCGAGTGCTGGCCAGGATCCAAAGATGAGAAGTCTACACATTGCTGGTGTAATGCAAAAAAAAAAAAAAAAAAGAAAGAAAAGAAAAATGGTACCACTACCACCACTTGGGAAAACAGTTTCTTATAAACATACACTTACATATGACCTAGCAATCTCACTTCTAGGTATTTAGTCTAGATAAATGAAGATTTATGTTCACAGTAAAAGCTGTTCAGAATTATTCATATAGGCTGTTTGTAATAGCAGAAGCTAAAAACAATTCAAATGTTTTTCACTAGATGAGTGGCTAAAAAATCCTTAAAACATTCATACAATGGAATACTACTCAGTTTTAGGTATTACCTACTAAAATTTTGTATACCTAAATTGGTATTACCTAAAATTACCTACTGATTTTATGTAGTGATTATGTGCTAAGGAAGATAGATAAATCAGGGAAATGTAATAGAAGCTGTTGAGAGGGTGGCCAGGGAAGGCTTCACTGAGAGGGTGGTTTTAGAGTAAATGTCTAAGGAAGGAGAGGGAAAAGACCGTTATCTTCCTGCAGGAAGAGATTTTCAGGCAGAGGGAACAGCAGTTGCAAAGCTCTGAAGCAGAAATATGTCAAGAGGTTTAAGACAGAGCAAGGTCAGTAAGACAGGAGCAGAGTAAGCAATGGAAAGGGAAGAGGAGATGAGTAGAGAGAGGTAACAACACATAGCCAGGCAGATTTGCTGGGTGAATGTGTCAATGAATCAATAGAAAAGTTTTCATCATTCTTCTACAGTATATGTTAAGATTTTATCATCTTTATTTTAGAGAGAAAATCCCTTTTACGTCTACCTTGATTCATTAGTGTGCAGTTGAATACTGCTACTTTAGCCTGATCCACATTTCAAATCGAGTCACTATTCCTTACTTGGTTATCACTTTCAGCAATTGAAGTAGGTTATTAAATTATTACTCAGTTTTCAAATTGTTTATCTGCAAAGATATTATTTTGCAACCCTATTTTCATCTTTGTCATTCTTGCTTCTGAATTATTTGATGATTTCCCAATCCCTCTTCTGTGGTGCAATCCTGGAAAGACTTGACATTTCATTAGGGATCTGAGCTAAGTTGTACACAGAGGCCAGTATAGATTCTACTCCAAGTTTAAGGAACACAAAATTCAGGCCCGTAGCCTAAACTTTTCTGAGAATATGAATATTTATGAATATTAGAGACAGTTGCTTTTTTATGAATGCTCAGCTCTTGATACTGCTGCTTGGTGTGGAAACTGAGCATCGTTTCTCTAATTTGAACTTTTGAGGAACAGAATATTAGTTTTTTCTCTGCTCTCCTTGCAGCCTAAATGCTGAATATTTATTAACTTTTAATACGTGGAACTCCCTAAATGTAGCTGAAGAAAAATCAAAATGATAAGGGATCATCCAAATTGCGAATCTTTTTCAGATGTTTCAGAAAAAAACCAGTTTTAGCATACTAATAATAACGTGTAATATAGAAATCATTTATTTCACTAAGAGTGAAAGCAACATATATCAAGAGGATAAAATTCCACTTTCCCAACTTCTGTAGCTGGAGCAAAGTCTTGAATGAACTGCTGGGCACTTCTTTTAGTGTCAAGGAAGGAGGGGGACCATTTTCATGGCAGCAATAGATATGAAACCAAGAAATTAAGTGCCACCACATTGAAGGAGAAGGGTGGTTCTTACAGATTCATTTAGTGCATTTATCGCCCTGTCTTCAGGCTGGTCCATGCTGAGGATATGCTAGGCAGATAAAAGTCTACCTTATTTTTAAAAGCAGATTTCTTTTTCGAGGAAGAAATTCTCTATGGGAGGGGCATTGCCCATGGATCAGTAAATAAGCACAACAGGAATGACTGCTTTAGAGAGAATATTTTCTCTTTGGGGATTCTATCAGGTAAACTTGATAGACTGGTTTTCATTAAGTGTCAAAAGAAAAGGTAAGGTTGCACATATACATTCTTGCTACTGTATCTTATGCAGAAGTATACGTAATTTTTTTTCTATTATCTCTTTAATTATACCTTCTTATGCCATGTCTTATTTTAGGCACATCATTTAGGTTTTTGAAGAAAGGATATGAAAAGGTTTGGGGAAGGGTTCTCCAATATATAAAGACATAAGAAATGTCTTCAGACTCTCTGGATCTCTGTAAACATAGTCTATGCAGCTAGTGTCTGACGATTCAACATCCAAGTTATATGTATTCCAGAACAAACAGATCAGTAGATCCAGGCAAACTCCATCCTGGCCTCCAGCAGAAACGGAACCAACAGGATGTGTGTGTGTGTGTGTGTGTGTGTGTGTGTGTGTGTGTGTGTGTGAAGAGATGGAGGGGCAGAGAGAGAGAGCAAACAAGCACAAGATTTATTTTGAGGAGTTGGCTCACATGATTGTGGGTGCTTCGTGAATCCAAAATCTGATGAGGTAAGCAGGCAGGCTGGAGATTTAGGGAAGAGTTGCAGTTTGAATACCCAGGAACTGTGCTAGCTGAATTCCTTCTTGCTGAAGGGAGGTCAGTCTTTGTTCTCTTAAAGTCTTCAACCAATTGGATGAGACCCACATACATTATGGGGGGTAATCTGTTTTACTCAAAATTCACCAATTTAAATGTTAATCTCTGATATGATTAGGCTTTGTGTCCTCACCCAAATCTCAGTTTGAACTATAATCCTCATAATTCCCACATGTCCCGGGAGAGACTAAGTGAAGGTAATTGGATCATGGGGGCATTTTGCCCCATGCTGTTCTTGTGATAGTGATTGAGTTATCACAAGATCTGATGGTCTTAATAAGGGGCTCTTCCCCCTTCACTCAGCCCTTCTCTTTCCTGCCACCTTGTGAAGAAGGTGCCTTGCTTCCCCTTCACCTTCTGCCATGATCGTAGGTTTCCTGAGGCCTCCCCAGTCGTGCTAAACTGTGAGTCAATTAAACCTCTTTCCTTTGTAAATTACCCAGTTTTGGGCAGTTCTTTATAGCAGTATTTAAATGGACTAATACAATCTCAAAAAAGAAATGTTACACTCATCCAAAAAACACCTTCACAGGAACATCGAGAATAATGTTTGATCAAATATCTGAGCACCATGGTTCAGCCAAGTTGACATACAAAGTTAGCCATTGCAAATTTATTAGCAATTTTGCTTAAACTGTTTGTTAATATTCTTTCTGTTCTTACAAAAGCAGTTAGTTTACTCCCTTTGTTAGGATATTTAATATGTCAATGCTCAAGATATTAAATTCTTTTTAATGAGTAGAAATATAGCAGATAAAAATGTTGAAAACACATAATGTAAAAGGTGAGCAAAAGTTAGGACATAAAATATAACTTTTCAAAAAAGTCTAGATAAAAATGCAGTGTAGGGATATCAGTGATTTATGAAGTGCATTTGATGTTGAACTATTACAGATTCTAATTCTAAATGATGACATGAATCTATTTCTAGCTAGTTCTAAGATCACTTCCAGCACTAAATGTGGTGATAGAAACTCGGGAACTCTCTCACTTAGAAATGTATTAGAATTTACCAATTACTTGTGTTGAGTAATTTTTTTTTGGTGGAGCCCAGGACTGAAGTAGGCCCATGCTTGGATCTGCTGACATTTTCCCATGAAAGTCTTAAGAAAACCAGCCTGGAGTTTTTCCATAGTTAGATTCTCATCTTCTGGTAACATTTCATCATAAAAGTAACCCAGGCATGGTTAGTGGCCCTCAAGAGGGTAAAGTTCGCCAGTAATAGCTGCATATAAATAGTCAATTATACAGAAGAAATGGTTCAAATGGATTCTTCCCAGGAGGAATAAACTTTGAAATGAGAAAAGAATGATGCCTAGATATTCTTTGTATAAGAAATTGAGAAGTGGCCCTCAAAGCAATATCAAACTGGCCTCCTGAGAGCTTACTACTTGCTATATATTGCCTAAATTTTTAAATGTTAATGTCTGTGTCACATTTTGTGAATCCTTCTTTATGCAGTGAATAGCTAACAGCTGCATTAGTAAAGAAAGAAGATATATTGTAAATTGTGGGGAAAACTATACTAATCTTCCCCCTTATGCCAGATTTGTATTTATTAATTTATTTATATGTGCCAAACACTTTGCAGATAGAATTTATGGGTGTTGTGGGGCTTTTTAAAAATCAGTCTTATACAGTGAATTTAAGAAAATGTTTTATTTAGAAATAAAAAAACAACTGGTCTTATAGAGCAGTGGTTCTCAAAATTCAGAATTATTTGAAGGGTTTGTTCAAATGCAGATATCTGGGTCCTACAAACAGTATTTCTGATTCAGTAGGTCTTAGGTGGGGCCCGAAATCTGGAATTTTAACAAGTTCCCAGGTGATTCTAATGCTGCTGGTTCTGGGAGTAGACCTTGAGAACCCGTGCTGAGGATTGAACACATTCAGCATTGTGAGCTATTGACCTCAAAGAAATCCCACCAAAGACAAATGCAAGATTCTCCCTTGTATAAAAGATCTTAAATGATAGGGGAAATAACTATTTAGGCTATTAATGCAAGATTGTAAATTATTATTATGTATACCATACTTAGATAAATTTTCAAATTTTTAACTTGAAAGTTTAGGCTTGATCTCTCCCTGTCACCAAATAATGATGCTCAGAGAGAAACAGAACTACCATTTGACCCAGCAGTCCCATTATTGGGCATATACCCAGAGGAAAATCTTCCTACCAAAAAGACACATGCACTTATGTTCATCACAGCACTATTCATAATAGCAAAGACATGGAATCAATCTATGTGCTCATCAACAGTGGATTGGATAAAGAAAATATGACTCACATCCACTACGGAATACTACATAGATATAAAAAAGAGTGAAATCATGTTCATTGCACCAACATGGATGCAGCTGGAGGCCATTATCTAAGCTAATTAAGGCAGAAACAGAAAACCAAATACCACATGTTCTCACTTAAAAGTGGGCGCTAAACATTGTATACACATAGACGTAAAGATAGGAACAACAGACACGGGGGACTATGAGAGAGGAGGCAGGAAGGGGGCAAGGACTAGAAAACTACCTATTGACAAACTCCTTATGCATTTTTGACTTAGGATATTTTCAATTTAGGATAGGGTTATTGGAAGATAACCCTGTCATGAGTCGAGGAGCATCTGCATATATTTTACTAATGTTTAAAGCTGTAGTTGCCTTCAGCTGAGGACCTTGCTACAAAAGTGTGATCCTCAAATCGCCAACATCAGCATCATCTGGGAAATTCATAATGCTGTACCCCATCCCAGATCTAGAGTTCAAATCTAAATTTTAACAAGATCTCCAGGTGATTCCTTTTCACATCCAAATTTGGGAAGACTTGCTTTAGGAATAATTTCTTAAGAAATAAAACTGGTGATTTCAATGCAGAAGCAGAAACTTTGAAAACAATGTGAAGCACCTGTGGATTGGCAGGCAAGTTGGGGGAATCAGTCTTAATAAGGTGTTACAGCTGGGAGGCAGGGAAGAGCTGAGCTATTGACCATTCTGACTTTGGTCATGCTGAGTTTTTCTATTTATGTAAAAGAAACCCATTAATTAAATAGCCTTAGATTCTAAACAGCAGGGAGAAAAATCAATTAGAACATCTTGGAGAGACAAAAAATTGGGAAAATTTCATTATCAGAGAGCCAACATTTCTTGAGAGGGAAGGTTAGAAATGACCTCTCCATGTCACTAACTAATGATAACCCCCCAAAAATCAAGAAGAAACCACTGCTTGTAGCCAAGCCATTTGATACTTAAAAAAAAAAAAATCTACAGGCAGTAGCAATTCTAAATAGGCCTCGATTTCTTTAGGCCAAAGAAAAACGCACAAACTAGCCAGTGCAAATAAGAGGTAAACAAGTTCACCACTATTGTTTTGTCATTTGTTTTGCCAGTATTTCTTATGTTTTTCCAGGTTCTGAATTAAATATGGACTGTCCAATAAGAAGAGTAAATAGAAGTAATGGCAGTTGCTGCAGTTGAGATTTCAGTTCAGAGTTGCTTATTTTTGAATACTGGGGGAAACGACCAGAATGGCTTTAGAAATCTTCCATGCAAGTAAGGCAGCTTTCCATGGTCATCATACTTACTCTCCTATGCTTCTGCAGCCTTTCATCCATCTTGTAGTTGGATGGATACTTTTAAAACATAAATTATTTTTATTTTATTTTACTTTATTTTTTAGTAGAGACGGGGTTTCACCATGTTGGCCAGGATGGTCTCGATCTTTTGACCTCATGATCTGCCCACCTCAGCCTCCCAATGTGCTGGGATTACAGGTGTGAGCCACTGTGCCTGGCCAAAAAAGAAAAAAATATACAAAAATTAGCTGAGCGTGGTGACCCACACCTGTAGTCCCAGCTACTAGGGAGGCTGAGGCAAAAGAATCACTTGAACCTGAGAGGTGGAGGTTGCAGTGAGCTGAGATCGTGCCACTGAACTCCAGCCTGGTGATAGAGAGAGACTCTTTCTAAAAAAAAAAAAAAAAAAAAAAAACACCATAAATTATAACATGCCACTCCTCTGCTCAAGGCCCTCTAGGGATATTCCATTCTAGAATAACATGTAGAATCCTTATGGTGCACTCCACAGTCATTATCTTGTCCCTGGATTCCTGTCCTGCACTCTCTTGCTATTCCCTTCCCCTACACTGTCCTCCTTCTCCTTGATTGACAAGTATGCCAGTATCTCAGGGTCTTTGCATGTACCTCCTTCACATGGTCCTTTCCTCACTTCTTGTGGGTTTCTACTTCAGGTGCCTCCATGATGGGGCCTCTCTGACCACCCAATATGAAATTGCACCCCTCAATCATTTTGTAATCTCCACATAAACTTTTACCTTTCTTCATCCTGACATTGCAGCAAATAAGAATTTGTTTTCTTATTGTCTCCCTCTCTCTTTCCCACTTCGACAAGAATTGGTCTGTTTTGTATCACACTGTATTTCTATGCTTGGTACATAGGAAGGTTTCAATAAATATTAATATTTATTGAGTAATATAATCTAGTCGACTAATCTTTCTGTTCAAGCATCCATATGATGTCTTTTTTGACGTAACATAGCTCAATGAATATATTTGCATAGTAGTGTGCCCCTGTTTCCCCTTCTGTCTGAGGGTAGAGCCACAAGAAAAAAACTTCTACTTGCTTATTGCATATTGATTATCCCTGTACATTTATTATGTCATTATTTTTATTTACAACCATATTGTAAATAAGGCACTGTTGGTTTTATTTTATAAATGAATAAATGAAGATGTTGACAGTTGAAATGGTTTATCCAAATTCATAGAGCTAACAAAAGGTAGGATTCTTTAGATTGAAAGGCACAACAAAGAAAGTGAAAGATAATCCAAAAATTGTAAAAAAGATGTTAGCAACCCATATAATTGGCAAAGGCTTAATATGGAGAAGAAATACAGGACACTGATAAATCAACCAGAAAAAGGTAGCCAGCCCTATAGAAAATGGAGTAAAGGTTATGAATAGGCAGTTTACAAGATAAAAGTTCTGTATGGCTGAGAAACAGATGATGTTTCACCTGACTGGTAATTAGGAAACTGCAAATTAAAACTATAAAATATGGGCCAGGTGCGGTGGCTTACGCCTGCAATCCCAGCATTGTAGGAGGTAGAGGTGGGTGGATCACCAGGTCAGGAGTTTGAGACCAGCCAATTTGAGATCAGCCTGGCCAACAGGGCAAAACCCTGTCTCTACTAAAAATACAAAAATTAGCCGAGCATGGTGGTGCGTGCCAGTAATCCCAGCTACTCAAGAGGCTGAGGCAGGAGAATGGCTTGAACCCGGGAGGTGGAGGTTGCAGTGAGCAGAGATCATGCCACTGCACTCCAGCTTGGGTGACAGAGCAAGACTCTGTCTCGAGGGAAAAACAAACAAACAACAAAAAAACCCCTACAAAACACCATTTCACACTCATCAGAACAGCGAAAGTTAGAAAACCTAACAATTCCACTTGTAGGGAAATAGGAACGTACGTATTAAACTCCCGCACACATGCACGAGGGAACGTATCTAACAATATTCACTATAGTATTGTTGTAAGACCCCCAAACTATAAATAACCAACATGACCATGGATAGAGTAATGGATACATAAATTGTCAAATAGCCATAGAATGGCTAATTAAATTATGAATGATTAAATTATTCAAATTTAAATGGATGAACCAGATCTACATATTAATAAATCAGCTTTGATACATTTCGCTACCTAGTGAGCAAAGAAAATTTTCGAAAGATTCATATGGCATGACACCATTTATATAAAATTCAGAACATAAGTAATAATACTACATAGTAAACATAAAAATATACATGGGAAGGATGCATACCAACTTCAGGAGAGTAGTTATCTCTAGAGTACAAAGGAGGAAAAGAGGATAACATAGAATTTGAAATCTCTATAATCGTCAACTTCTTAACAAAATAAAGTCTAAAACAAATATGACAAAGTATTAACATTCTCTAAATTTAGATGTATATTCCTGTTATTTTTTAAACATTTTATTTATGTTTCATTATTTAAAAAGAAAAAAAGATTATAAATACGTGATGGAACTTCTGTAGAACACAGATCTTTCTGCATTCAAAGCTGGAAAGCTTTTCACTACTTAAGCTGCAGAAGAGAGACCAAGCCTTGCTTTATAGTATTTCTCTTATCAATAGAGTCAGGAACATGGTTAGACACCAGTGTCACAATGGTTAGTTATTGATTGGTCACATCCCAGGAGGGTCTTGATCTGTTTCAGGTTATATACAAGGTGGTCAAATAGTGGGACTGCTGGCAAAATAATGAATGCTTTATTTGCACACTCCAGAGTCAGATGAATCGGGACATAGGTGCTAGACTCAGATGTGTATACTTGTCAGAGACCCCATATTTCAGAGGTTTTGTCACCACTCTAAACATAAGGGCTTTGTGCAGGCACCTTTTCTCATTTTGCTGCGGCTACGTAAGGCAATAGATGAAGAACTTTTGGCTATTTTGTGAAGTCCGGCTAGTTGCTGTATCTTTGCTACTAGGTTTTTCACAAGAGCACGAATTTCTCATGTAGGTCTTACTGAGTGCTTAAGAAGCATCCTGGTTTGCCATGACAGCCTACAGAATTAGGTTTCTGAATAAATAATGGGCCTTGACTCCAGTAAATGGAGATCATTGGCCCTGGCCAAAACCCAGTGCTCCTGGCCATTTCTTCTTTTCTTTACACAAAATTATGGTTGAGTTAGGAAACTTTAGGGTTTAGTGTTGGGGTTCACAGATCTATATAAACTCTTCAATTCTTAGCCCTACCGTGACACCTGGTATGATTGAATATCTCACAGAAAATAGGAGGCATCTAAATGATAGCAAAAACATATCTGGCAAAAAAATTCCATGAAACATTTCCTCTGAACCAGCCAATTTTGTCTTTGAACCATTCTTTCCCCAATGGTTTCATCCAAATTTAAGCACATATTAATAGTTTATTTTCCTTCTCTTCTAAGTTCTTTGACCCTCAAGTAATACTTTGTACAATCTTAATATTTACATTTTCTGGCATATTCAATATTGTACTCTAAGATATTTTCTGAAGCAGCCAATATGATTAATATTTATTTAGTTTTCTATATGAACTACTTAAATCTCAACATAGAAAACTGATATATTGAGATACCATATCAATGATAAAAGAGATGATAATGAATTAGACGTGGTAAATAAGAAAAAAAAACTGTCATATTTGAGAGAGTTATCCTAAATCAATTTCTTTGTGGTTTAGAATGACATGAAAAATAGTGCCAAGAAATAGCTTCATCTTATCCACGTCATAAGTGTCAAAGTCAACATGTATTTTTATTGCTAAAATGTAAATATCTAAATATGATAATGATGATAATGAAACTAAGATTCATGTAAAAGTGTTTTTGGGGCAAATAAATTTAAGAGGTGTGATTTGTTTTATTTTAGACATGAAAGCTTATTAATTGAACAGCTTCAGATTTTATAAAGAATAGGCTTGGTAGATAATGTTGATATAAATAGTATTGTGAGTGCTATCCTTCTTGGAAAATGGTTATTAAAATTCATTAGAAGTAGCTCTTGCTTGTCAGATGATTGCATGAAAGTTTCCAGAAAGAATGGGGTAGATAAAATATGTGATAAAATAAATAATAATGTATATACCAATGAATTGTATAGATAGCATGAAAATTCTCATATTTCAAAGAAATGCTACAAAAGAAATTTAAGTCTCTGCATGACAACTGGATTCATAAAATTATAAATAGATATGATCTTTATGAGAAAACCAGTGTAATACTATAGCTTCGACAGTCCCCTTTTTCTGAAGATTACCTTCCCTCAAGCATAGGGTTGAGGTTCTAGCAGCTATGATTGTGTTAGAGGACCCTGTCACTACCAGCCCTCTCACCCGTTAACACTTGATTGGATCATTAGTAGACATCTGATTCAAAGTGGACCAATCAGTTTCTCTCATACAGAAATATAAACCTGGAGCCAGACATTCTACCTCGATCTATATTGACAGGATAAAAAGAAGTAATGTAGATCAGGGAGCTATGGAATCTGCCATATTCCATCATGGGCATGGAGAGACAGCAAAAGGCACTTTGTGGAGGGAGGAGAATGAAGCAGACAGGCAGAGAAAAGCAGAGGCCAAGAACGTACATCTTCCACAGATGGACCAAATAAGTGTCCTCCCCATGGAAACAACTCCTAAAACAAAAGGACCATGTTTTTGAAATTCTTTTATTTATGATAAATTAACATTTATAATTTATGAGTGACAACTAGGTAGAACTGGCCTGTACCATTATCTCTTCTTAACCATCTTCTGTTTTAAAAACCTATTGAATATAATGCTTTTTATACTCGTTGCTTTATATGTATATCATAAACTCTTCATGAAGTACAAGTTAAAATCACCATCCATATTTTACAGCTGAGTAAACCAAGACTAAGGGCCTTTATATAACTTGCCCAATCTCATGTAACTGACTGCAGGTGGCCAAACTGAGACTCACGCTCCGGTCTTTCTGACTCCCGAGACTACGCCCTTAGCTATTATGTTATGCTTGAATCTGGAGGCAGCAACTGGTGTCTTCTGAAAAGGAGAGAGGGAGATCTTTTTCCCTTTTCTACATGAATGGTAAGTTCAGCTTACTCTGTATACTGTGCACGATGTTCTGAGCTCTGAATGACAGAATGAGGTTTGGAGGAGGTAATAGGCAGGCTTTGTGTTTTTAGCAAAACTGGACACACACACAGTGTGTACATGTGTAATATATGTGTGTGCACACTTGTGTATGTGTTGTAGAAGGGTGGGTAAGGAGGAGACCCTTTTTTCAGAAGTAGAAAACACTTATCCCTTTTAGTTACCATCATTTAACATTCTCTTATCTGTGAGACGGTAGAGTTAAATTAGAATGAAATGTCATATGGTACTTCATGGGAAGGCACTGTAAAATAGTGTGTGTGTTATAGGAAGGGCCTACAAAGAGAACAAAAACAGAAATGCCTGGGAAGGGATATGGCAATGCCAACTTTATTGATTGCAGAGAAGATGAAAACGTTTATGTAAAATGGCATATAGGTTCTCATAGGGCATAAGCCTAAAGTCAATTAGTTTGGACTTCAAAGGGATTTTGCTGAATATGAGAAATGGGTTCCAATGGAAATTTTAATGAGGACCCCAGAACACATTGGCATACTTACTACCAAAAATTCACCACGTATTGCAAGCTTAGGAAGATTGGATGGACTTTATTTCAGCTGGGTAAACATCACTGCAGACATTTTACCCCATTGGAAGAGCTAGAAGAAAACAGAATTTTGCAGTAGGAGAGGAGATCTGAAGAGGGGACTAACATTTACATGGAGTGGGAAAACAATGATGGGCTTTTGGTATTGTTTATGTGCTGTGTGAGGAGCACACAGAATTGAAGACTGTGGTAGTTTTGTGAATTTGAATGCCACTGAACAGCTTTAGCAGCAATTGGAAAGTGAAATGGAGGAGGTCAGCATAAAGACAGAAGACCAGTCTTACTTTCATCTTTCCATTTCATTATAGATTTTTATCCAATCAATACACCAAGAAATTCTGAATTACCTTTTTTTTTTTTTTTTTTTTTTTTAAAGGAAGGGCACTTGGGTTACAGGAAAGGAGAAGGGAGGGAGAGAGATGTTTTTGCTGACTTTCACAATATTCTTGTAGAAATATTTGCTTTTTTTTTTTAAATTGGATTTTCAGACTTAGGTGGGAAAATAAACGTGGCCCATCAATTCCTCTCTCCATATTCCCCTTCTCTACGAAAAGGGTTTTTAAAAAATTTTCCTTGTGTTCAGAAGATTCCAATTGCTTTGAGCTATG
This sequence comes from Cacajao melanocephalus, assembly GCA_963573385.1. NCBI lineage: Eukaryota > Metazoa > Chordata > Mammalia > Primates > Pitheciidae > Cacajao > Cacajao melanocephalus. The sequence goes on from CAUYLG010018802.1 coordinate 19,603, forward strand.
TATCTCCATTAGGTAGAATTGTTCACCCTGAGCTCCTCTAGGCTGTTGATGGCCGGAATTTCTCTGGTTGGCTACATTTCAAATCTGTCAGAGCCAGTGATGTATTCCAGGTGCAGCCAAGTGTGAATGCTGTTAAAGATATTGGTTCAGATGACCTTGATATTGGGTCTCTTCATGACTGCAGCTCAAGTTTTCTATTCTGCTGGTTTCTTACCTCTTCCTCTATTTGCTGCTGACTGTTCAAAAGCTGGGCTTGTTTGATATGCTTCCAATTTTTATAAAATTATAGTAATTCCCTATAGAATCCTGTGTTTTCAGTGTCCCCATTAGATAAACAATCAGGAGAAGAGTTTAATTTGCTTATTATAGTCAACTCTCATCCAAATAAAGTACACCTCATGGGACCCTCTTCTAAATAATGGAAAATTCACTGCCTCCACAAAGGTATTTTATGGCTATTTTTCCAATTTATCAGTTAGAATACTTTGGGCTGCCAGTAATACAATATTCAACTAATAATGACTTAAACAATAAAGATATCTATTATTTTATATCAAACAAAGTTCACAGGTAGGGGATTCCTGGATATATTGCTTGGGTCCAATATTTACTGGGGGTAACACCTATGAAAGATAAAGAGGAAAAGTATCAGGAGGTCAGAGAAATCCTTCTGACTGTAGCTCAGATCTGATACCTGTGAAAGTAGAAGGTAAAGGGAGGAGGATGGGTAGGAAAAGCCTAAAACTCCAGTGAGGCTCTGAGAAATCAGGGTGAGCCTAACAGGGAGCTCCGCTGCAAATATGGCCCAGAGCACAGTCAAACGTCGGGCAGAAATGACTGGGCCCTAGCGTCTCACTGTGCTCAGCTATTGGCTGAGACTTCCTGGAAGAGGTTAGCCTTGGGTCAGATGCTGCCAAGGATTGTTTGCAGCTGGGGGCTGTCAGCTAACTGCACTCCTCACAGCTGATCAGCAAGTTCTTTGTTGAATGGAGATCTGAACTGCACACCTCCATACCTGCCACATAGAGTTTAATTCAGCAGCACAGTTATGTGATCCAGCTACTTTCCAAATTTCCATTTGGTCAGGCTTAGCATGCTAGTATTCATCTTTAAATTTATCTCTTCACTGTCTAAAAATGACTGTCACAGCCTCATCTTCACACAACTGTACAAAAACAGGAAGGACCTCACATGACTGTTTTTAAGGGAGAGAGATCTTCCTCTAAAACTGCCAAGCAGACTTTCCTGTCCGTGCCATAGGCCAGCTTCGTGTCACGTACCCATGCTTTATCTGAAACGGAGGCTAGGAAAGTGAACATCTAGCTTTTGTAATCTCTATAGTAGGAAGTGGGTTATGCCAGCAAGTAGGAAGGGACATAGCAAGAAGGTGGTGGGGGTAGCTGCCGGGTAGGTAAACCACCAGTGTCTGCCACCCTAAATATGGCTAATGCGGCACTTCATAATTTTATTCCCACAAATTCAGATTCTAGGTTATAAATTGAGACTTGTTACATTGGCAGGTCCTTTTGCTTACCTTGCATGCCCCAAATATTCCTATCCCTTCCCCCAGCCAGCAACATGAAGGCTTTACTGCAGTTTTTCTTCAGATCATTTACTTTTCTTTTATTGTTGTCATGGTTCTGTAGTTTACTAAATGCCTACGTGAACAGATATCTAACCAAACCATTTAGACTAATATTTTAAAAGGACTTGTGAAAAGTCTGATTACTCAGTGATTTTAAATATCTCATTTTAAGCTTTCAGTTTACCATGTAGGTTTCTCTAGTGCTAGAAAGCTGCAGAGACACTTAAGGGCTGAAAAGAAGAGTGGTAAAAATATTGCATAGTGTGAAAAATACCTTTACAGGGTACTTATTTTGCTATAAACTGAGGTTTCTGTGTGCTTTCCCTAATAATGTCTCATCTCTCCTATATTTCTGTATACTCTAGCTTGCTTCTTCATTGAATCTATAATTTTCAGCACAGAGACAGCAAGCTCTACTTACCTACTTTTTGAATGTGGGAAAGCTATACAGCCTTTCTGAGCATTGGTCTCCTAGTCTGTATGATGAGATAAAAGTGTCCCTTGTATGTAGGTACCATGTGTAAAAGACACAAACAGCATATATTTTATCTTACTATAAGGTGAGGTGTAGGCCAACAATTGTCACCAGACAAAACAAGGAACAGAAATAGAAAAGTTTACTCTTGCTGAATGAAAATAAAATAATGTACTTATTTTCATTCAGATATTTACTGTGCTCCCCCTATGTTCCAGGCATTGTTTTTAGCACTTAAGATGCAGTGTTAGCATGGACACAGAGGGGAACAGTGCACACTGGGGCTTTTTGGAGGGAGGAGTGTGGCAGGAGCGAGAGGATCAGGAAAAACAATTAACGGGTACTGAGCTTAATACCGGGGTGATGAAATCATCTGTACAACAAACCCCCATGACACAAGTTTACCTATGTAATAAACCTGGCACTTGTACCCCTGAACTTAAAAGTTAAAGAAAAAGATACAGTGTTAGAGAAAAAATGTTTCCTATTAGTGGCATTTACATTTAAGTGGGGGAAAAGACAAAAGATGCGTGTATTTTAAATACCTTCAAATACAATGCTGGTTGAATTAATTTTTTCAGTCATTTAATTATTAAGGTACGTTTGAAGTAGTTATTCAAAAATTACACTTGACATTATTTTCATTATAATAAAAGTAATATTATTTTATAGAAATTTTAGCAAATAAAGATTAAAACCATCTAGTGGCTGGACGCGGTGGCTCATGCCTGTAATCCCAGCACTTTGAGAGGCTGAGGCGGGTGGATCACTTGAGGTCAGGAGCTCAAGACCAGCCTGGCCAACATGGTGAAACCTCTTCTCTACTAAAAATACAAAAATTTGCCTGACATGGTGGCCTGCACCTGTAATCCCAGCTACTCGGGAGACTGAGGCAGGAGAATTGCTTGAACCTGAGAGGGAGAGGTTGCAGTGAGCTGGGATCATACCACTGCACTCCAGCCTAGGTGACAGAGTGAGACTCTATCTAAAAAAAATAAACAAAACAAAACAAAAAAACCACAACAACAACAATGAAAAACTATCTATAATCCCATAATGTAGAAAACCATGGCTATCATTAATGTGTGTATGTATCTACATGTGTCCATTTCATATGTTTCTGTTTATATAGATACATGGGCCAATGTAGTTTTCTAAAAACAATCGATACCATTCTATAAACTGCTTTTCCTTATATTTAAAAATATTTGTTAAGAACATGATTTCTGCTATTCCAAATCAAGAACAGATATGCCGCAATTTAACTAGTATCCTATCATTAGGCCTCAAGGATTAAAAAAAATATGTTAAATAACACTATGATAAATAGCCTTGTTTATAAATATTGGTATATATATCTGATTATCTCTTTGAGATAAATTTCTGGAAGTAATATTACCAAACCAAAGTCTATTAAACATATACAGATTATGTATATATAATCTCAACTATCCCTTCACAGAATATAATTAAATCAAATTTTAATTTATCAGTGTTTATATACCTGCATCCTCTGTAGCATTAGGTACTTAAAAAGAATCTGGAGGGGTGTGGTGGCTCACACCTGTAATCCCAGCACTTTGGGAGACTGAGGCAGGCAGATCACGTAGTCAGGAGATGGAGACCATCCTGACTAACAGGGTGAAACCCCATCTCTACTAAAAATACAATAAATTAGCCGGGCGTCGTGGCACACATTTGTAGTCCTAGCTGCTCGGCGGGCTGAGGCAGGAGAGTAGCTTGAACAAGGGAGGCAGAGGTTGCAGTGAGCCAAGATCATGCCACTATACTCCAGTCTAGGCAACAGAGCAAGATTCCGTCTCAAAAAAAAAAAAAAAAGAAAAAAAAAAGAAAAGAATCTTAGCCCAATTTGCTAGAGAAAAGTTATATAGTTGCTTTAATTTTAATTCCTTTGATTGTAAAGAAGTCAAATACTTTTTAATAGATATGTTGTTCAGTTGTCTAGTAAGTTGCCTTTTAAATTTCTGCCCATATTTATTCATCTTTTATTTTTTTCTTTGTAAAAAGCTCCACATATAAAATATAAATAGCTATGACCATATTATATATTTTAAATTATTTTTCTGGTGTTTCCTTTCCCTTTGATAGTATTTTTGACATTAAGAAGATTGTCAAACCTATTCATATTTACCTTTAATTTTCTGTGGTTGCTTTTATGTTTAAAAATTATTTTCCGCATGGATATCAGAAACGATTTCTCTATATAAACTGGACGTTCTTTTACTTTTTATAAAAGCAATAATGTAGTGGGAATTATTTTCTAATAGGAAATGGTTATCAATTGTCCTGCTATATACTATGTATTTTTAATTTATTTATTTTACTTGGAGTAGGTTTTTCTTTCTTCACTGATTTTAAACTGTCTGCCTTTATTGCCTACTAGATTCCCATGCAGATTTAGCTCTCAACAGTTCTCTCTCATGATTTGTTAATCACATGGGATAAAACTC